>JABSTQ010010622.1:0-286305 GCA_013358835.2 Ixodes persulcatus
TTTCCACCCGGTTATATTTATTGATCGTTTAAATTTTATTATGGGCGGCAAGCTAGATTGGAGGAGTTCAAAAGAGGAAGCAACACTTCTTAACAGATCAGCAGGCGTCGTAAATTTTTAATGTGTAGAAATCGGCAGACGTCGTATTGATTCGGGGCCTTCATTGGCCTATATGAACGTCCCGCTCTTTCGGAACCAGCAGATTTCCACGACCTTTCGCGCTCGTTGTGTTAGATAGGACGGCCCGTGACAGCGAGCAGCGCACCCTGTGTCACGAGGAGTGAAATGGTACGAATGTGTCGTTGACGCGGCTAACAGTGACGGGCACCCTGGAGGAATCAGTCAGTCGAAAGCAAAGGAACTGTTACCTGGGAGGATGAAAACACCACGGCCTTACAATATCGACGGTCAACAACCGTTCTGCCGGCCAAAACAACGCCGCGTGCTCGCTAAAACCGGCGGCGCGGGACAAAAATCCCGCAGACGCACACGCGAAGATGGGCCGGTTTCGTTAGGGATGCCGGGAAATTTTGAAACCAGTCATTCGTGCACGCGTGAAACGATACCGCGTATTTGCCCAAACTTCGAGCGCCCTATCCTTGAAACGGCCATGCTCTATCTCTCTCCGCGGAGATCCGATAGCACCGAAAGGTTATCTCTTTTGGAAAAGAGCAAAGCCCGGAGACTAACATTAAAAACGAGCGTGTTGGTAAATATATTTGTGTTTATTCTGCCGGGAGACTAGTTGGGTCGAAGACAACCTCCTTGTAAACTATAACCGTTTGTGAAGAGTGGTCTTTTCCCGAGATGAAAAGTTAGCGCCGGCTGATATGTTCTTTTGAAAAAGGGAAGGGGAAAGAGAAAGTTTGAGTAACTGCAGTAACTACCTCAAAAGCTCCTCTTCCGATATGAAGCTCGAGGCATGTTACGTCTTGGTTACCTTCTCGCGCATCGCTGCTCGAATCTGTTCTTCACTTTGTTCCGCACAGCCACGACGGCTGTGCGGAACAGAGTGAAGAATAGATTCGAGCATCATCTGGACGCCGTCATCCTGCCAGGCTTCAGTGGATTACGAGACGGAATGTCCAACGAGCCTGAATGTCCAACGAGACGAAAGATCCAATGATGGATATTCAGGCACGTTGGACATTCAGGCACGTTGGACATCCCGTCTCGGTTGGACCTTCCGTCTCGATGGACATTCAGACTCGTTGGACATTCCGTCTCGGTTGGATCTTTCGTCTCGATGGACATTCAGGCTCGTTGTACATTCCGTCTCGATTGGATCTTTCGTCTCGTTGGACATTCAGGCACGTTGGACATTCCGTCTCGCCTGTCACGTGGTAGAATAATTTGTCTTGTTAATTATACAGACTTGTGTGTATATTTAATCCGCGTTCCTGCAGACATTGCTGTATTTTCGTCATACTAAAATGTCGTGCCTCTAAACCCGACGTTGACGAGCTTACAGAGAAACGCACAGCAGACACAAATATTATAATTTCATCTATATATGAAGGCATGATGGTTGATGGTTAGTTAGCTGAGTGCCAATGCGCAGCTATGTACCCGTCGGTTAAAAGTGTTGATTGTACGACGCAAAACGCTCCTTTGATATTGACATTTCAAATGTTTCGAATGTTTCGATGACATAAATCAACCAATTTGAAATATATAGTAAACAAGGGATGCGGTGTCTGCGTGTTCTGGTTTCAGCAGTTTGCACAAGCGTAAATTCCCACTAATTAAAAAAAAAATTACATCTAACGCGTTTATAAATGCACGGGGGTGGGACCTGACAACCCATGAGTAAATGCAGAACAATTGTGTGAATTTAGTACATTTTTATTTTTGTTCGTTTATCTTTGGAACAGACAATTAACTACTTTCTGTACACTGCAGTTGCCAGTAGTTTACACACGCACGCGTTCCGTGCCAGTAGGTTTGTATGGCACATACTCAAACGAGAATACTGACATCACACAGTACGCAATTGTTTTTGAATGGGACATGCATAGTGGTTCTCAGAGGCCCATGTAATTTAACTGGCTTCTGGAAGCACTCCGAAGCTCGCGATCCTGTCGAGATAGTTGATGACGTCTCGGTACGTGGGAGCTTGACTTCTGATAAAGGATGCAAACGCGTCCATCTCGGCGTGCAGCAGATGGCTCCTGTTGACAACGGCGCTGGTGGTCGGTTTGTCTACAACCAGGGGGTCCAACAACAAAGCCTGGAAGCGGTTTTGCGCCACGTGCTGCGATACTTGCAGAAACTGAATTTAATCCGCAAGATCAGGATGGCGGCTGCCAAGATGACTGTGTAGCCCGTTGTGCCAGCCCTCTACCATGTTTGTCGTTCTTGTTTCTAGCCCTAGGCCAATTCGCAGAACGGAGAGGGGGGGGGGGGGGGGGGGAGTGCCCATTCGTCGAACTGTCGAAAAGAGTTGATTAGGGTGTCTAGATAGCCGGGGACAGTGGGAGTCAACAATGATACCCTCTTTCCAAAAAATAGAAGATGACAAATGAAGCTCTCAGAATTCGCAAACGCTCAATAGGGAATCGTAGCCGGGTCGTTCAAAATTATAAAAGTCGGGTTCTACGTGAGTATGTTCCCTTGCGACTTTAGCATAATGGAATTCGGGAAGACCGAGCGAGGGGCTGACCTCCTGATCCTGTGGTCATATGTGTGCAGTTGTAATGTGCGCATATGAATAAATCGCGGTCGCACTGTCGCAGCGGCTCAGCGACAGAGTTACAACCAGTTGAAATCCGATCGCAGCCTTGGTATGCTACCTGGGCGCGTATCGGTGCGATTGCTGCATGCCACGTGTCCTAAAAACGCAGAGCGGAAACGACGGAAGCGAATCCTAAACAGTATTGTATCAATTATTAAATTACCTATGGTTCACTGCGACAGCAATCGCTTTGGTGGCCAACCATGCGAAACTAATAGTCGCGATAAACGTGAATGGGCCGACTCCTCTGGACAATCACCGGACAAAAGCTCACCACTTTAGGACTTCACCTGCACAAAGGCTCAATGAAAGGAACATTCTATTTTATCAATTTTTTTTTGGTATGAGGATAGAATTTTTGTTTCTGGGGACCGGGAAGCCAAATCAGAAATGTCTGAAACTTTCACCCTCGTTAAAAAAAAAAAAAAAAAAAAAAAAAAAAAAATACAATTTAGTGTAATTACACGAACTACACCGCCTTGGCCTAACAATAATACTAACAATTTGACCAGGCGTTTCTCTCCCATGCGGGGGACATCATTTTTTTATATCTTTATTCATGCGGGGTATATCATCTTTGCGCGACCAGGGTCATTAATGGGGAAAATACATTAACCCGTAGAATACGGAAAGAAGACTGTGGATGGGGATAAGCACAATTGACGATTCTAAAAACTCTTCGTGGACCGAGTTGTGGCGGTAACGCGTTACAAATAATGGCGTTACCGGTAACGCGTTATTTGTTTCGGCAACGTACTCGTTACCTTTTCAAAACAGTAAAGGGTAACGTATTTACGTTACTTATTTCAAGTCACGTGTAACGTAGTTACGTTACTCGTTACTTCTTCTTACAAATACTTAACAAAAATTACAATTCAATATTTTTCGTGTTTTAGGGTGCCAAGCCATGTAAATTTTTAAGTTTTTGTGTTTTCTTTGCGTTTTTTCTCGTGACTGCTTGGTGAAACCGTAAAAAATATGAAGTAATTACGTTCAGTTTCTTCATGAACGTAATGTTTCTCGAAATATGGCTCTTATGCATACCTGTACCGTCAAAACAGTAAAACGTGTTAATTCATAATTAAGAAAGTCACGCAAAAGTAACGTGCGTTACTTTTTATCGGTAACGAAAACGGTAAGGCGTTCCTTCTATTTTGAAGTAACGTGTGTCGGTAACTCGTTCCTTTTATTTTCAAGCAAAGAGAAACGTATGTCGTTACTTTTTTTCGGTAATGCCTACAGCACTGCGTGGACCCCACATTTGTTTCCGTGCCAGAGTTACGACGTTCTGAAAGCGAACGCGTGACCGATTGTGAATGGTCAACGAGTTCGGTCTTTGATCTTGTAGCATGTGTGACCTTTTTGCACGTCCTTTTTTTAATTATAAAAATTATCTTTATATTTACAAATAGAAAACGAACAACAAAATGTATTGTTTTTTTTTTGTGTTATGAAGTCTACGAAATACACGAGCATAATTTTCATTTTATTCGGGGGACTTCACAGAGGCAACGTCAGCGAGACAAGCTCAGCGGCACACCAAAATAGCCGTGCATCGAAAAGCCCGGTTTCTGAAAAGCCCGGTGCCGAAACGACCACGTACCGAAACACCGCGTACCGAGATCCCCGCACCGAAACCTCCGGTTCCCTATTTCATCGAACGCGTTTTTCACCGCCGTCGCTTTCAGTAATCCAACTTTTTTATATCCGTTGGATACTCAGACTCGTTGGACATTCAGGCTCGTTGGACATTCCGTCTCGGTTGGACCTATCGTCTCGTTGGACATTCAGGCACGTTGGACATTCCGTCTCGATTGGACCTTTCGTCTCGTTGGACATTCAGGCTCGATGGACATTCCGTCTCGATTGGATCTTTCGTCTCGTTGTACATTCCGTCTCGCCTGTCACGTGACCGATTGGACATTCAGGCTCGTTGGACATTCCGTCTCGTTGGACATTCAGGCCATAAGCGGCTTCAGTGTCGTGGGACTGGACTCGGCGTCGGTCGGTTAAGACTTTTTTTTTTTATTTCGTGTGTGTTTCTTTGTTCCGCTGAACTTTGTTTCTCGGTTGCGGTTCTGCTGAACGTTTTTTTATGTTTTCTTACTAACTGTTTGTTAGCATTGTTTAGTTGTTGGGTTTATTTCGTCATGGCGTAGCGACCTGACGGTGCTGTAGAGAGCGTGTTCGCACGCATTTGGTTGCGTTCCGTTTAGGGAATGCCCGGAGGAGTTGGTTTTTGTTCTCGCCGTGTGCGGCTAAGTTTTTCCGTCTTGATTAATTTTTTTATTTTTATTTTAGCTTTACGTGTCGTCGACTTCTTTGTCTGACTCTCCACCAGGCGTAGACCAACCGCCTGGCACCACTCAAACCTAAATCTTTTATCTTTTTAACGCTATTTTCGTTAAGATCGGAGTTGGGTAATATTATTCTTAATTATTTATTTTTATTCCCTACCCCTCTCCGTGACAATCTCTCCGTGTGTTTCGGACCGTTTCTGTGTCTTCACTTTTGTGTATTACGGAAGTGAAAGGCAATTCCCTGGTGATCTCCCTATTGAAAATCGCTCTGATGGGACTTCATGATTTTTTTAAAGGGTGTGAAGGGGACTTCAGGAATTTCTGAGATGTTTGAAGGGGGCACCAATATTTCCTGGTGGGTTCGCTAGCCCCGTCAGAGGCTCTCCTGAAATGTCTGAAGTGCCCTTTACAATGCCTTGAAATGTCTGAAAGCCTGTCAAGAACTTTTCTAATGTGGTCGGGAAAACCTTCAGGCTTCTTGAGATGTCTGTGGGCAACGGCTTAGGTGGAAAAAACACATTTCGGAGAATTAGAACTGTAAACGACTTAATTTCGCGGGCTCAAGTTTTCACGAATCGGGCCGAAGCTGAGAATTTGAAATTATTCGCGGGTTCTAATTTTCGCGAATTGAGTGTGGCTTCCGTAGCGTTCACATATTGCCCGAATTGTTCGCGGGACGTATTTTTCGCGAAATGTAAGCGATTCGCAAAATTCGCGATTAGTCGTTTACAGTATTTGGAGAATGCCGATCGTATGTGTGTACGGTCCTATTTTTATTACTGCTCTTCTATCAAATACGAGTGGGCTCCTGGACCTGTCTGTCACTGCCGGCTGTTCGGTCGCCAAGGAGGCCACTGAGGGCGACCGCCCCATGTGGAGAATTGACGAGGCGCCGGCCGAGTAGTGTTGGCCGAGCGGCGTTTTGAGGCGAGTGGAGTCAACAGCGGTGAACTGATGTAGCACGAGTAACTTTGAAAGTCTAATCAGACCGCACGGTAAGGCGGCGCAAAATGCCCTAACAGCGCTTGCAGGTTTCCTCGTCGAGACCGGGCTGGCCGGCGAGATCTAGGCTGCAACGGACGCGAGCGGTCGGGAAATGCTATAAAAAAAAACAAAAAACGACGGCCGCGGAGTTGCGGGGAAAGCTCACCCCACTAGAAAGGCCTGGCCTGGCGCTGCGACCCGCGCGCCTAAAACTTTCCTCCTTTCCCTCCTCCGGGGAAACACGCTCAGACCTCGCCCCGGTCACGTGATGGGGAACGCGCGCAGCTTGCATAGACCCGAGCAAGAGATGCTCCGCATCTAAAAACAAGCCAAACAGCGCCTCTCCCCGCCCGGCGATGGGGAGAGGGTGCAGGGCTGCAGTGCCTGGTGCCTGGCCAGCGGCCGGCGGGAGAGGGTGGTGTGAGGAAGCCAGGATGCCGCTATAGCCATTTTTTTTCTACTCGTGGGTGGTTTGCTTCTTACCGCTGTGGATATCTGGAACGGACCTGCTTCCTCCAGAAAGGTGAGCATGGCTTTGAGAGCTCGCCCCTTGATCTGTTTTGATCCGTGCAGTTTCTTCCTTGGTTACGCAGGTGAACTCCAGTTCGGCGTTGGCCGCCTTCAGCACCGCTCGAGCGCCATCGTGTTCCGCTCATTCAAGGAGATGGTGGCCGGTGTCGGCTTACTCGCTGCAAAGCCTGGCAGGCGGGGTCAGCGTCCCACCGCATGTTGTGCCTGCGCACCGGGATTATGGCAAAGTGGGTCCTGAGTCGGTGGATGACGGCCGCTGTCCGGACTTGTTCCTTGCGCCTCTTCGTCCGTTCGACCTCAGAAGCATCCAGCGAGCGAAAAATACGCCGAAGACGCCGGCGCGACGTCATCATGGACGAAACCGTGACTGTGCTCAGGATTTCGCACCGGCGGCGAGTGCTGCTTGCGAGTTCGTGGTTTTCTCTAAACGTGCTTACTGAGACTCTGTATGTGTCCGTGAGGTGCACTTGCTCGGTTTTATTAGCTGAACTACCGTACATCAGGAATATACCCAGCGGCATTGTGACTCGTGAGTACTTTGAAAGATATTTTTCTTTGTGATAAAGAAGTCAGTTGTCCCTATTTGATATCTCTTTCGTCTACCGCTCCTTGCGCCGGGTTTGAACAAACGTGCTTTTTGTCGCCTTTTTGAGTTATAATATGCATGTAAAACTAAATGTCTGCAATAAATTTTCAATATGTTTTGAACTGCATTTTTGTGTATGGTTCACAGTCATTTGGGCGTCTAAAGGGTTGACGGGTTGAAGGGCTGTGGGGGCTAAAGGGTTTTTCTATGGGGTATCCCTGAAGGGTTTTTCTGTAGGGTATTTTTGAAGGGTTTTGAAGGCCTGTGCGGTCCCATAATCCTTCAAGGCTGACGGGCCCTTTAGAAATATTTTCAATAGGGCTGTGCGATGTGCGGTGAACAAACCCTAGCGTTTAGCTTGGGAAAGAATTGTATATAATATATCGATGATGTGGTGACTTTCTATGTCTTAGTAATATGACAGCTAATAGCTAGTCGTGCTAGTTTACAGTGAAAGTTTTATAAATCGAAACAATACAACGTCTGTGCCTCTTCGATATTGAAGGTCTACTCGGCGTACTGGTTTGATTAGATATGTTTCTCGTGGTTTCCCGCTCTTATAAAAACATAAAAACTATTCAATACCACAAAATGCGTTTATAATTGATTACAAAACGCAGACAAAAATTCAAGAAAGCTTTTTCACAATTCATAGAAACGCACGGGTCGCTATGCCTGACTTATGTCTTGCAAAATGAAGACGTCTTTTTCTGATATTGAGGCTTAAATATAGAACATGCAAACAAAATACACACTTTCTCGACTTGCTTTTCGAGTAGACAACTATCATATCTACATTTTAACGAAAAAAAAAATAAAAAATGGGTTTTTTGAGAAAATCGATTTCAAAATTGGCACTTTTTGGTTTTCGCATAACATTAACGAAAACGTACCGCAAATGGAATGTTATACAGCTGAATGATTTTATAATATCTATGAAGAGCGTGTTTTGGGCTCTCCATAGACATAAAAATTATCGACGTAACCCAAGTAGATCGCCAGTATTTAATTGTCAAAGTTCGTCAACAATTAACCGAGGGGGCGTTTTTGACATTTTTACAGAAGAAAAGCAAAACGCCTAAAATTATTTTATGGTATTAGAGTCATTTACCTGTGCTCACAGAGGGCTTGAAAAAAGTTAATATAATGTGGACTTAAAATCCACGGCGGGAGATCGAGCGAAACCTCCAACCCACGACGGATGTGAAAAACACTGTTTTCCGCGGCGGCCTCTTTTAAAATTCGTAAGTCGAGAACCGAAAATCTGTCGAACTTGCGGTTTGTGGCTACTGCGTTTTTAGAGACGACGCCATAACATATATTTTTTTCAGCAAAATTAAAAATTCGACCTTTTTTGCCGGCACGATTTGAGATGAAAACACCCATTACCAGAATTTTGTTTAGAAAACCATGAAAGCTAGATTAATGCAGTCTGAGCAGGTGAGTTATACGGCCAGGGGGACATAACATAGGAGGCTAATCGTAACGATCAGTCGGCTAATTAGCTAAAATTCGTTAATGAACTTTTTAAATAATGAAAATAGACATATAGTTCCAATTCGAAACTTGCTCAGCGTCATCGAAAACCACTAAATCAGTAATTTTCAGAAAGACTTGAAGCGCGTGAGAAGCACGTATTAGTTCACTAAAGTTAGCACTCGTGGAGCACGTACAAAGCTAGCGGTTGCGGTAAGGCGCCCGCGCAATTTTTCCGTCTCTTATCTAGCCCAAGCCTTGTACCTGCTCCACGAGCGGTAACTTTAGTGAACTACTACGCTTCTCACGCGTTCAAAGTCTTTCTGAAATTTACTGATTTAGTGGTTTTCAATGACGCTGAGCAAGTTTCTAATTGGAACTATATCTCTATTTTCATTAATTAAAAATTGAATTAACGAATTTTAACTCATTAGCCGACTGATCGTTACGATTAGTTTCCTATATTATGTCCCCCTGGCCATATAACTCACCTGCGCAAACCGCATTAACTTAGCTTTCGTGGTTTGTTTTTAAAAATCCTGTTAAGCTGAAAAAACGCCCTATATATATATATATATAAGGTACGTCAGCACTTTAATTGTTTGCGTTTGCACTTTTTTCCCTCTTATATCATTTTATTTCATAATTTTTTTAGCGTCACAGAATCGGCCAGCGAGAAACGTGCGCTTCTATAACTATAGGCAATTGCTTGCGAATAGCAAACATGATGTAGGTGTAACATGGCACAACAACAAAGACTAGTGAAAGGAACGAACAATACATAACATATTTTTACAGCTTTCTGTGTTGTTACTGTGTTGTTCGTTCCTCTCCCTAGCAGTGGCGTCACAAGGGGGGGGGGGGGGGGCGGACCGCCCCGGGTGCAGGGCTCAGGGGGGTGTCGCGGCGGGCCACGAAAGCGGGGGGGGGGGGGGGGGGTCGCGGCGGGCCACACGAAAGGGGGGGGGGGGGGGGAGTCGCGGTGGATCACGCGAGCGGGGGGGGGGGGGGGGGGGGAGTGTCGAGGCGGGCTACCGCCCCGGGTGCCGCTGACCCTCGTGACGCCACTGCTCCCTAGTCTTCCTTATTTTGGGCTATTGCATTTACATTATGTTTGACTTTCATTTAGTTTGACTTAGCCCAGCTCTCAATTTTATTACCTTATTTTACTTAGCAGTATTTCACAAAACAAATCCTCGGCAGGCGCGCCTCTCACTGGAAGAGGAGGGACCTGTCCATTTTTGCGCGACTGTCTGCAATGTTTTTTTTATTGCCAAGTTATGGTATGTGTTGCAAGTAATTCATTGTGCCCGCATGAACGTGCAAAAGTTTCACCGCGTTTTTGCGACATACATCTGGAACTCGTCTTTGGAGCCCATGAGGCGCGACAATCTGTTTCATCGTGTCAGTAATGGCGGATTGGGATTATCGCCTTTGTTTGTACGACAGTTGGTGTCACGTTTCTTTTTTCTCCGCGATCAAGACCACCCTTTCATACGCGCGTTCATTCAAACAAAACTGTCACCTCATTTACTGACCTTTGTTGTATCATCCTATGGCGGTGAGTCATCAAGACTGTGTGGCTTTCACAAAGAGGTTGTCGACGCTTTCCACTTTTTGTCGTCCCGCTTTTCTTTGGAGTATCTGTCTGTGGTGACCAAGAAGACGCTAAAACGTGACTTGGTGTTAAGTTTGTTTCCTGCCCCACTGTACAGAAGTGTCATTTGCAACAATGGTCGCGATGTACTCAAACGTGTTAAGCGCATGTGTGTACCACCCGCTGTCAAAACTTTCTTTTTCAAATTGCACAGCAATATTCTCCCAGTTAAAGGGGCCCTGCAAGGACTTTTTTACTGGCTTTTTATTTGCACCAAACCTGAGCGCACTGAACGTAGTAACTTAGTAAAACTTTTCTTTTCTCGAAATTCGCTTTATTTTAAAAGTTATAGGCAAATTAAAATTACAAAAACAAGTAAAAAATAACCTCCCTCATGACGTCCTTGGTTGCTTGAGTGGCCGTGAACTAGAGGAGGGGTAGTGGGCTCATCGCGAGCGCTCACGGCTGCCGCACTCCGTGTCGACGGCGCGAGAGGGCGCCACTAATGCGTGTTTTGGATAGGCTGTATGCAGCGGGCAGCCGGGGCGGCTCTCATTGCATTTGCTGCGCGACTAAACACTAATTCGGCATGACACTTCATTGGCCACAAACGACAGCGAACACGGGGTAAAGATCAGTTCAGAATGGGAGCCACTTCGCGCAACGGCCAAACCCCAAGACAAAGCTTCTCGCCGAAGGCCTTCGGAACGCTCGGAGCTGGTCGGATCATCCTGTCCGTACGACCGCAGCGCCGCCGCGTACATCCGGGACCTTTCCGTGTCGTCGCGTGATCCCACTACTCCTCTCTAGTGTGCGCCGCCTTTTCCACCGCTCGGTGGCGGGTATGTCGACGGGTCATTTCTCGTTTCCGTACTTTATAAACTGCATTCGTTTCTTTTCTGATCTAAAATACTGAACAAAAACCACTTTTATAAATAATTGAAACGGTTCGCGCAACTTATATTTTGTAGTTCGACTAAAAAGAAGCTTTTAGAGGCTCTGACCAGTAGTAAGCCCAGGACCAAAGACGTCACATTTTGCGCGCTTTCGGTACCGCGGGTCGCCCTCGTCGGTGGAGGAGGTTTCCGCGTCGTCCGGTTAAAATATGACGCACTGATATTTAGTTACTCTCTCCGTGCCCGCTGGCTTGCCCGAACTTCAAGAGACGTGGAAACCGCAAAAAAGGTAGACGCTTAAATATGATTGCAGGGCCCCTTTAAAGGGGCCCTCCAACAGTATTTGAGCGTCTACTTTTTTTTGCGGTTTCTCCACGCTAGTGGTCCCGGAAACCCAGTGGACAACGAAAGAGTTTAAAAATATTAGCGCATCATATTTTAATTTGACAACTCGGAAACACCTCCTCCGACGGTGGCGCCGCGAGGTGCCGAATGCGCGCGCATAACGGCGCTCCCTTTCACTATACGTCACGTTCACTGGGTTTCGTGATTGGCGAGAGCCGTCCCAGAAATTTTGAAGCGGAATAAAGTATATCACACGTTAACCGTCATTATTTCTCTAAAAAGTCGTTTTTATAGAGCTAATAAAGTTGCAAAGTCAAGTTCAAAAAGGGCGAAAACAACGCCTCGTTACTTTACGCCTCGTCGCTCATGCGCGCCTCCCAGTGGCGGAGTACCTCCTACTCGCCGAGGTGACTCCGGTGGCGGAGTTGCGGGAGACGAGGCTTCCGCGGCTGTCGAAGCGGACTCGTCGCGGCGCTTGCGTGGTGTGTCCTCGTACGGCGCGACGCCCAGCTCAAAATCCGATAAGCCCGGTAAATTCATCGATGATGGCAACCCGATTCCAAAGCTACGATGGTTGCAGCGAGGTCTAATGGCCGACCGGGCCGACAGGCTATCAACCAAACTCGCGTCCAATTGGCCAACCGCTTTGCTCCAATCGCTAAACTGTTTCATTTTACGCCATGAAGCGCAATGTTTTGCTTATTTAAAGTTGTTTCCTGCAAAATTTCATTTGCTAATAACTCACAAAATATTGCGAATTTCTGTAATATTTTTTTCCCTCGGTGTTCCTGCTTTCATGGAGCTCCGTTTCAGCGCGAACTTCAAACCAGTCAAAAAATTGTTGGTGGGCCCCTTTAAAGCTTGGCTGAGAGAAAAGGGCGTAGGTGTACCATGGCCGGTGGATTGTATGTTGTGTAAGCAACCCGAGACCATTGAGCACGTTTTTTATTTTCTGTTGGGACGCAGTTTTTTTTTTGGACGTCCTCCAGCGTACGTTAAAGAAAGAGTTCTGTATCAGCCCGTCGGGCATACGATTTTTGAGTGTAAGCAACGACGATTGTGTACCTTTTGATATGTTCTTTCTTTTAGGACTGTGCAGTATATGGCGGTCGCGCATGGCAGTGCGTCACGCCGACCCCAATACCAAAGAAGTTCGGTTTTATTTCTTCGA
Source organism: Ixodes persulcatus (assembly GCA_013358835.2). Lineage (NCBI taxonomy): Eukaryota > Metazoa > Arthropoda > Arachnida > Ixodida > Ixodidae > Ixodes > Ixodes persulcatus. The sequence continues at coordinate 12,621 of JABSTQ010010622.1, forward strand.
TCTTGTTAAACAAATAGAAAGTGTTTTTTCCACCCGTGAGCCCAAGCCCGAATGGCTAGGCCTTTGCAAAAAGCTACTGGAAATGAAAGCCTTTTAACATGCCCTGCAAAAGCTTTGCAGAGCATTTTTATTATTATTTGACATGTGTTCGGCCATGTTGTCGGCGAAACACGCGGATCAAAGGATTGCGCTACTCTGCTCCGTAGAGTAGCGCAATCCTTTGATCCCAAGGAGGTTATAATTTAAACGTCCTTGTTTGATCCGCGTGTTTCGCCGACAACATGGCCGACAGATCAGCGCGGCGCGAGTCACGTGGTACTCAGGGTTCCAGGAGGCGGCCCGCCCTATGGGAGAATACATGGAGATCGACTCAACACGGCTGATTAAAAAATAAACGCCGAGTTCCCACTTTTCGAAACTAGTGTGTCGTGAAGTTGGTAAAGCACTAAACACTTTATCAAAGTTTTCATAATATCGGATGCGTGTGAAAATTTTGAGAAGGGAATTTCCAAGGCAATGGCGTTTGAAGCAGACGATTTTTGTACGCAGCGGAGATGGACTTCCTGGGTTGGCCGGAGCGGGTCACGTGGACGGTGCGACGTCTCCGTGACGTCGCCGCGTCGTTTGCTGCGTGGTGCCGATCAGGCAATTTTTTTAAAAAAATTACACCCTTACATAGCACGCAACTTAGCGCAAGTTATTCTAAAATGTTCCTTCATTATGTCAAAAACTATTGACGTTCCGTACATCCCCACAATATTGAAAAAACAGCGATTTTCTCACGTTCCCCATGCATTTCTGATCGGAGTTGGAACCACGGTGGTTGGAACTCATAGTTGGAACCCCCGGGCGTTCGCCGCTAGTCGCCGAAAGATGGCGTTCTAGATTGCGCTACACGGTTATGGGACGAATTATCGTCCCATAACCGTGACACCAGTTATTTACAGGTTGGTAATGCAGATTATAAAGAACAGACTGGAGGAATGGGTAGATTGCGAGGGCATACTGGGCGAGTTACAGAACGGGTTTCGGAAACAAAGAAGGTTGGAAGACAATATATTTTCTCTAACACAGTGTATAGAAATTGCGCAAAAAGAAAACAGACAGCTCTGGCTGGCATTTCTGGATATCAAGGGTGCCTATGACAATGTGAACCAAAAAACTCTGTGGGACATAGTGGAGAGCTTAAACCTAGATGAAGGGCTAACAGCAATATTAAGGAACATTTACAAAGATAATAAGGTGATTATAACATGGGAAGGAAAGGCAACGGGGAAAATAGAGATAGGACGAGGCCTTAGGCAGGGGTGCCCGTTATCGCCTTTGCTGTTTATGTTGTATCTGAGAGGATTGGAGGATAGACTAGAGAAGAGTGGGCTTGGATTTGACCTTTCGTACAGTAAGCTAGGCCAAACAATTCAGCAATCTTTACCGGGACTGATATATGCGGATGATATCGTACTAATGGCTAACAACAGGATAGATTTGCAGGAATTAATGAGCATCTGTGGTAGGGAAGGAGAGGAATTAGGTTTAGAATTCAGTAGTGAAAAATCAGCAGTCATGATTTTTAACAATGATGATGTTGAGAGACTGAAGATACAGAATATCACAGTTGAGAGAGCTACTAAATACAAGTATCTAGGAGTATGGATATGTGGTGGTGCAGAATATCTCAGTGAGCATGAAAAGTATATAATAGGTAAGGGCAACAGAAATGCGGCTGTAATGAAAAATAGAGCACTTTGGAATTACAACAGGTATGAGGTGGTGAGAGAGATTTGGAAAGGGGTCCTGGTGCCTGGCTTGACTTTTGGAAACGCAGTGCTATGCATGAAATCCGAAGTGCATGCAAGACTAGAAATAAAACAGCGTGGAGTAGGTAGGCTGGCTTTGGGGGCACATTGCAAAACACCGAACCAGGGAGTACAAGGAGACATGGGATGGGCGTCGTTTGAGGGCAGGGAAGCTGTGAGCAAGACAGAATTTGAGGATCGCTTGAGGCAAATGGGTGGGGAGCAATGGGCACGAAAGGTTTTCAGCTATTTATACATGAGGAGTATAGACACAAAATGGAGACAGCGCACTAGGAAATTAAGAGGAAAGTTTTTAGGCTATAGTGGGGTTACGGAAGAGCAGGTCTCAGTTAAGAAGAAAGTTAAAGCCACAGAAAGAGATCGGTGGCTAGAGGGAATGCAGACAAAGAAGGCTCTGGAAGGCTATAGATTAAACAAAACAGTTATTGCCAAAGAAAGCATTTATGACAATTGTAGGGGAAGCTCATTGTTGTTTGAGGCAAGGACAGGTGTTTTGCGAACCAGAACATACAGAGCGAAGTACCAGGAAATGGACACAGTGTGCGCTGCTTGTGGAGAGGAGGACGAGACGGCTGAGCACTTGATACTCTACTGTAAAGGGCTTCACCCTATGCATACCGAAGACAACATAGATTTAATAAGGTCATTGGGTTTTAGAGACAGCGAAGGAAAAGTGGATTTCAAGACAGTAGAGATTACCAAGCAAAGATTAAGTGAATGGTGGCAGAAAGCGAGAGAAAACTAGGCATTTTCTTATTAACTGATGGCAAGGGGGATTTATAGCCTCACTTTCTTTTCAGTACAGAGTGAATATAGTTTTCACATTTAAATATTCTAAGCTTAAAGGGTAAGACAAAATGGCTAGGTGGCGTAAGCTACCGCCCGATCCAAAGGGCTCAGCCGTATTCATCCATCCATCCATCCTCTGCTCCGAAGGAGCTATATAGTGCTCTAGGTCCAACCATAGAGTTATTCTATGCGGCCACCTGACCAATACCTATTGACCTGACTCCGTAAGTGTGACGTCATGGGTCCAAACAAACCGTTGCTAGGGTCGTTGTTATGGACGAATACATGTGGCTCGGTTTCGCTACGAAAACCCGACCGTTCAAAAATCAGGAGTAGGATTTAAACTTCTAAAAATCACAGATGTAGAAAGCTTGAATGTCATATATGTTTCGACAGAAGTGTGCCGGTAATTGCTCGTTTCTGAAATATTTACGACTGCAACTTCCGGTCCTCCAGATGCCTGCAGCAGACGACGAATGCAAGAAGTATGCTGTCTGCCGCACGCCAGCCGGCCAAACCGGGGCCGTCGTTTGAATCGTGTGAATAAAGACGATATTCTGACATCCCGTTTGTTTGAAATATAATGAGTTTCAGACACTTATAAGAATTCATAGTGGGGTGCGATGCAAAATATGGTTTATCGAAAGTCCGGACGTCGATCGAGATGATCGTCTGCTAAAAGATCGCATTGCACCCGTGAGAAAAAGCACTTCAGGCGATCGGTAGAGATCCCAAATTTTGTTTGCAGACTCGCGCTATGCGAGGGTGCTTCGTATACCTGGTTGTAACCATCGCGTGGTGAAAGACCCTTGCAGTTTAGTCAGATTTCCGCAAGACCCCAAAGCGCGAAAGAACTGGATAAAAAACATAAGGTGAGTTCATTACAGATTGTACTCGCATCGCGGGTTCGATGGAGATCTTCACCAAAAGAGCACATCCACGGAATTTGATGTATACCAAGGGGGAAAAAAAGCAAAATACTGCTAAATTGCGATAGACATGCAATTCTTTAATAACCTGAAAACCACAATAATAATAATAACAAACGACTTACCTCGACGGCGTACGATTTGTTTCTCAAGCTGGCCTGCACTACGCCGGTAATGCACTTCAGGTCGTCGTCGTAACTGATCTGCATGACGTGGTTTGATTTTACTGCATTTTCACCCCTCGTAACTAAGCTGGGTTCTTCCCAGAAAAAAAAACAACAAAAAAACAAAACAAAAAACCGCACATTGCGGAGGCCTCTAAGGCCATGGTGAGGCACTTGTTTTTGTCGCTCGTTTACCGACGCAATTCAATGAAGACGCCCGCTGCAACAGAGGCCAGCAAATCTATCGTGTCGTCTGCTACCGAAGCCATAGAGTTATTACAATCGAAGCAAAGCGGAGTGCAAGTCTTCAGAAATGGCTTTCATCGTTGCGATACGACACTGAGACGACAAGAACATCTTCATAATTCGACATCAAGAAGTTAGGTGGCTTACAAAAAATTATTTACTTACTTGTAAGCAAAAATCTAGCCTCATGTGAAGTCTCCATGCATAAGTCCATAGCAACGTCCCTAGCAACGGTTTGTTTGGACCCAGACGCCTTGTTGTGACGTCATCACTTACGGGGTCAATTCCCAGCGTCTTCACCAGGTCTTCACATTCCTTTTCTAAACTGCCAATATTTTCTGCACGCTTGAGACGCGTAAACGCGTAAAAGAACAACGCTGCGAATAAAGTCAACTAGAGTCCAAGCCGATCCAAAACAAAAGTCGTTAGTCGCCGCTGTCCTTGCCGGTGTGCGAAGTTAACCGACATGCTACGGGCTTCCTGGACTTTTTGCACCTTACCAGTGACCTCAGTGGCCCGGTCACTAGTGAGTTCACCGCTTCTAAATGTGCTCCCGGTAAGCTAGTGCTGATTTGCCTCGCTAAACGTGGTCGTAGTTTGGTAAGCTACCAGAGAGCGATTACTGAAAGTGCGTACTACCCCCGACCCTGTTCCCGCTGGGGTTCTTAGGCAAATGAAAAGAAATATTTAATATAAGCTTCACAGACAGTAGAGCTAGCGTTGCGAAATTCTCTACTCACAGTCGAACTCGCGCAAAAAAAAAAAAAAAAAGGTGCTTTCTGGAGTGGCGCGCTCGTACACGTGCGGGGTGAGAATGGCGAAAGCCTAGGAGCGCGGCTAGAGGCTCGGCATTTGAAAGAGACGCCCTGTCGGCCTCATCCTGTTGGTGTCAACTGGCCCAACCGCAAAGACGGCAGGATGGTGACACTCAAGTTTCTTTCGCACTATCGCGGACACTATTAGCTATTAGCGGCGAGATGTTTTGGTGGCGCCCTCCTGTGGTTCCCCCTTGTGACGTCATTACCTTGCAAACAACAAGTTCGATGGTGTTTGTTATTAGCATGGTGGAAGCTTGAAATCATTGCGCTCTCAAAGGAACACTGCCAACACCGTCAAAATTAAAGTTCTTTCATTCGTCTTATTTCCGTCGATGATAAATCCCCTTTCCGACGTCATAGTCAGCATTCGGCCAATCGTGGAAGGCCTACCACAGCGACGCTTTCGGTCGCGCACGGGGCTAATAACTATACACAAACTCATTTCTCCGACGTCACGGCGCGGTGGTGGCGCGTCGGTCGCACTTCCGGTCTGGGGCTGTGGGCAGAAGTCCCCATGCCAGACGTGTATTCCTGCGTTGTTTTGAAAGGAACCAGACAAAAACCTGCCTTCTCGTCAAAACGCCGCGACTGGGGCCGTACCAAAAGTGTCAAGAAAGGTTTGAAGCTCAGTTTTCACGTGCTCGGTTCGTCCGAGAATCTGGATATGTGCCGTGAAAAGGGAAAAGCAGACGCCGTCGGACAACGATTGCTTGGGCGGGAAGCACTTTGGGTTGAATTCACGGATACTTGTGGTCATCAGATTTATTTGTTTTGTTCCAACATGAACGCCAGAAAACCGTCAAAGTTGTGCGGACCATCTGCGGACTACGTTCAGTGCGTCTTCAAGTTCAAACGGCCGCCTGATTGTTCGAACTGTCGTCTGCTCTTTCAAACGTTTCTGCTTGCCGTCTGCTCTCTTAGACGACGCCGGTCCGTAGACCAAATGTTGGCCCGGTACTTGCGATAAGAAGTGCAGGCCTTAAAAGACTTAAATTTGAAGGTTGGTAAGCAGGCTCGATGAAAACAGTAGATACAAGGAGATGTTGATCATTGTTACCAGTGACCCTCACCGACTTGTTATGCCTAATTCAATTGGACCGATTCGGCTTGCGATTTTCAGTATCGACGTCGACCATCTCAGCTATGGTTCACGCTTTTGCAGCCCGAGCGGCGTCACGACTGAAAATTCCGAGAAATCTCATCATGCGAATCAGGCTTTAGCGTATATTCTGCGGCGTCCACGCGGAATGAATTGCCACATGTCGCATTATTCACACAAAGTTTTGCGGTGTAACGAGCCTCGGTAATTTCGCTGACGCCGCTCAAGATAGTCAGACATCGCCTGGAAGACTAGAACCAACAATTCGAACGCGAAAAAGGGCAGGGGGACTCACACTGACGCCGACAACATCGCATTTCAATGGTGTGTTTATGGGCGACGGCGAGTTTCTTGCCCACACCCCCATCGCGCATGCGCGGCGCCGGTGGCGTCCGCTAGGGGCGCTCCGGGCGCTGCGGTTTGTTTGTAAACATGAGTTGGTGTATAGACCATTCCATTTAGCGCTCTCTGGGCGGCACCATTTTGTTAGACAGCAGCGCCCTCTCCATACATCCGGGAAATTCAGCGGGTTCGGCAGGGTAAAACGAGAGAGAGGGCACGCGCCCGACTCCGCTAGCAGACGGCAAACCGGGAGGTTGCCATTCTCCATCTTTGGGCTGTATCGGCGGGCTGTACGGAACATCGAACTCTCGCTCGTGGCTGCCGTTGTGGAGTGGTTCGCGTACTTAGAATAGTTATGGCTACTCCAAAATCAGCCTATAGCTCTCTGTTGTTCTATTTTGGTAAATGATCAACTAGCATATCTTTTTTCCGTTACTTAAATAGCAGTTGAGTCAGCCGGCAGTACTACCCTCAACTACTGCGTGTATTGCGGCAGGAGAACACGTTTTTATTTATTGTTTCAGACTTGCACTCATGGTCGCTAAGGGCCTACACCAGTACAAACTTTGTATAGTAAAAAAGGTACAGCAACCGGGTTTACTTTTCGCCGGAGAGACTGGCAAATCTGACACAGTTTTCCCTATTTTTATTTTTATTTGCACGCAGGTAACAGCGCATTTGGACCCGGTTAGTCTTTTTATCGAGCATAGCATTACACGATAACTTGCATACAGGGTTGGGCAGTATCGCGATACAAATGTATCGCGATAGTATTTCAGAAATACATTTCGTATCTGTATTCCTGTATCGCGATACACTTTTTTTCACCAGTATCTGTATTCCTGTATCGAAATACATTTGGAATGTTTCTTTGTATCGCGATACAATCAGGATGAAATGTATTTCGTTACATTTCTTGAGAAATGGTGTGTCAGCGTTTTCACATCCAAAAGGAGGCTGATCAAAAAAAGAAAGCACACCACGTAAACTTCCATCCTGAAACATCGATTGTCCAGTGATTCCAAGTTAGTTTTTCTTAGATTCATATTGTCACTTTTTGCACCGTTCGAACCTTTCTTCATGAAGTGCAGACTGCGTGCCGTCCGGAAATATCATCGACACGTACGATGGGGACGAAACTTCTTTGGAGGGCATTCCTCCAACGAAATTCGCACTGCATACCCGCGAGTGCGAGATGGCATTTCAGTTCGAGCTGAGATATGTGGGCGTTACTGGTACGAAAACAAACGCAGAGCGCAAAGCGGCAGTGGAGGATATGTCAGCCGTGCCGACACAGTGGCAGACATGATCGGGAGACCGAATTTCTCGCGTCGTACGGCACGGGTCCACCGTTGTCGCTGTCCCACAAAACATCGGCGAGATGAAAAACTGTGAAACTTTGTCCCCCTGAGATACGACGCATAACTATTGGAGCACTCAACAGTTCATGCTGTCCACCCAGCTCAACCGCACCGCTCCGACTTCAATGCGTACCAATGTATGCGGCGTGGTTTCGTTTCGCTGGGGCTCTCACTGCCTACCTTCGGTAACAACCGTGCGGCGGCGCGCCGGTCGCGTCGCACGGAGTGTATAGGATTCTGTGTCTTCGGAGTTTATTTTTTACGGAATTCTAAGGGTGTTTTTCGGAGTTTAGTTTTCGCTTAAAATTCGGGGTTTACAGAGTTCATTTTTGGTTAAATTCCCAATCCTCCGAAATTCAAAATTTAATTTCTCTGCACTATTTTTTTAATAAAAATAAACATAAATAATGTCAGAACACAAACCGTGCACTAAATTAATAAAAAGAAAGCATGATATCGAGAGATATTTCTTAATGCCCTTGCGATTGGCGGTACCAAGCTTCCCGTTGTATTTAAATTTTTCGCATTTACCATATACACTAGCCAGGTGGCACCACATACCACTTTGGCGCCCGTGCTTTCGGGGTTGCGTCCCCGTGGCGCTTGACTCCGATCTTGTTTACAGTTACATAAATGAGTACGTTACCAGCAACCATCCGTGTCGGACGCCTCTTTCTTCCGGGGGGGCCTTTCCCGCGCCTCCGGGCCCCGCCGGTCACCACCTCATCATGCAAGATCGTCTTTTCCGCTGGCCCACGTAGGCCCTGTGCTCCTTTTATTTTGACGGGTGACCGTCTTTTTATTTACTACATTTTCACGACGAGCGAATACTACATGTCCCACGACAAATATTGGAAACAAGGGTCACTTCAATAAACATCGGTACTTTGAAGTAGCCATTGTCCTGGACGCATACAACCTTCAGCTGCCCTCCTCACCCTATGAGATCTACAGGTTCACACCTTCACTGTGATAAAAACACTACCCTTCCTACATTTAAGAAGCACAAATAATATGATCCAAACTGGAAACCGGAACAGTAAATGTTGTGGTGGTGCGGAAGTACATTGGCCCATTGTACAGAACAAACCTTGACGAGATAAACGGACAACTCCATTTTGTACAAGATAAAAACAAACTGAATTGGCCTTTCATTAGGACCACAAACCCCGTGCTCCGACGCACTTTCTACGTAAAATACCATATTTTCCGGCTTTTTATTTTTCCGCCGTGACCTCGAAATTCAGAGTTTTTCGGATAAATCCAAATTGCCGAAACTTTTACCGGCGAGTGTTTTTCGGGGTTTATCTGATTTATCCAAAAACACGGAACCCTCGCTATAACACGGGAGCTGTGGCCGTTCAATACCCCCCAGCACCGCATAACAGGGGCACTCTGAAACACCGCGCCTACCCCACCTACCCTGTGTGGTAAAATCACTCTTCCAGGTTCCGATCACACTTTCTCCCTGTCATCTGCTAAACAGAAAGAATTCGCCGCCACAGCACTTGCCGATGTTTTCTTCACAGACTTTTCTGGGTTCCTCTTTCAGTACGGAGATTTCCCGACTCATGGAAACGAGTCTGCCAAACATTCAACGAAGAGATATACCGAGCTAAGCAGACTTTGCGCAGCATTTCTGACACACAAAAAAACAAAAAAAACATGACCAGGCGTCTGTCTGGTTAATTAAAGTAATCCACCTATACTCTGTTTCACAATAATTTGGCAAACTCTGGAGGCTGCGGCCCCTGTAACCCAATAAGAGCGCCGGAGCAAGACACGCGATAACACTTCATGGTCGAGGCTGCGGGGGCCTTGTTACCGCCACAGCAACAGCACCGCCCGCGACAAAACAGTAGTTCTAAGCTTCTTTTTCTTTTAACGGCAATTGAACTCGCGCGATTACATCTCCAACGAGAAGATATAAAGGATAATAGCAAATTAATGTTTCAATTCTATTTAAACCAAAAGAGTAACGCCACATCCGCATCCGCTTCCAACTTTTTTTCTTCTTGTAGCGCCGTGGTTGTTGGCGATCGCCGGCAATCGCAGCTATGTAATCGCCCGTTTCCGCTCAAAACATTACACTGTGCCCTGGCATTAGCACCCGCCACAGGTTCGGGGCTAAATTGAGCGTATGGTGGTCCTGAAGTGCTTGCTATTCTAGCGGACGGAAATATTGCTGCGGTGGATGTTCATCTGAAGTTGGTTGGTTTCGGAGCATATGACTCTTGGCTAGCAGACAACAGTCGATTCCTCCGGGCCTCGCGCCTCGCATTTGGCGTAGTGACACAAACGCTCCCGTGACGTCGGGTCACGTGCCTCGCTCCGACGCTCTTATTGTGTCGTGGGACCCTAGCCTCCACAGTTCGCCAAGTTATCGTGAAACGGTATAGATATGCATACAATCATCGGCAACGATTAGGCTTAGCTCAGTACGTCCCCTTTGTTGGTTGTTTGGCTGACTTGTTTCCGCGAGTCGGGGAATTTCCGCACCGAAAAACGCACCCACAGAAACCTGTGAAGCAATTATTGGCAAGTGTTGTGGCAGCGTCTGCTTTGCACCTAGCAGACGGCAAGGAGAGAGTGCGATTGCAACCTGGAAGGGGTAATTCCGCCGCACAGCGAAGGCGGTGTAGGTGCTTCCGAGTGCGCTTGCTATGTGGCACTGGGTGTACGTAATGACCACGGCTGCCGTGTTATAGCTAATAGTTTCTGCAATAGTAGAGTCTCCTACGATGTGAAAGTCCCACTGGAAGTGCGTGGCAGGGACGGCGGCGGGTGGGGGCGATTCCATTCTGCTTTGAGGGGTGGACACTCACTAGAGGCTCAACTAGGCCGAACGCACTTAACAGTTTTTGGTTACGGCTTACGGAAGAGTGCGCACCATCGTCATCATGCCTAGATACATAGCTCCGAAGGCTCAAAACAAGCATAGTCATCACCCTTTTCTTTATCTTTGAGAACATGGCAGCGCTTTTAGACACAGACGAGAGGGGAGAACAGGACAACACAGTGCACTAACTTAAACTGTTTAATATTCAGAAAAACATGGGTATAAATACTCCGTGCCATTGCGCCGCTCAACCAATACCCTGCCCTGCTGCTGTGCACAAGGACGGGGTCTCTTTATCCGCCAGACCAATCGAAGCCACGCCGAGGCACCGATCCCCGTAACTTTTTATCAGGGTCTCTGCCACTATGATTTCTCATACTGTTTTACCTTGGGTCTACTGATGATCGTGCATGACTTGAACTCAAGCTTGCATCCACTGTCATGACAGTGCATCGTCAAATGGCCATCCCGTTGCCCGCTCACTTTTAGGTTGTGTCTGCGTTATTTATTGTTAACACATCTTCCAGTCTGTCTCATATTTCCCGTCGCACGTCAGTGGGATTTAGGAAACTACTCCTCCTGTGCGTGCTACTGTCGAGACCGGTTATAACGAAATAGCGGAAATAGCGAAGTGATTTCCGATTCCCGTTGGCTTAGTTATAACTGGTCTCAACAGTACAAACGGGCTGTGATGCTTCTCAAAGTTTCAGCACCAAGTCGCCCAACAATCAGCATTGATAAATTTTTTTTTTATCAGTTTTGTTTTGCGTGTAAAATGACGGAACAGGCACTGCTAAATAAATTTAAAAGAAAAATGCCTCGAAGAGTGCATTCGTTTGTTATAAAAACAATCTGTGGCAAATTGCTAGGCAATTGTGTTGCATACGTGAAGCGTTCTGGCATCACAAACGTTTAGCGATACTCTCATGGTGATCTTCACCAGACAGTTTAATGCGTACCATGTGCACACTTGATAGTTGTTCCTAGAATGAAGCTCCGCACGTGGGTATGGTTGCTTGTCAAACTTCTCGCGGCCTCAAAAACGTGCGCGCGAATAATGGCGGCTCCTCGAGCTCCCATCACGCTGCACCATCTCGCGGTGTTTGTCAGAAACAAGAGTGAGCCTTTGACACATTTAGTTCGTGAGCCCGTTGATGAAGTTAAATAAAACAAAAAGAATAAACATAAAGACGGACAGAACAGCACGAAACGGGGGCTGTTCTGTCCGTCCGTATGTTTATTCTTTCTGTTTTATTTAACTTCGACACACTTGCTCCGTGGCAAGGCAACACCCTTCAGACGCTTCTCTCTCTCTCCACCGTTCCCCGCACTAAACTTGATGTAGAAAACCTCTGGTTCAGCTGCTGGGAACTGAGCAATATCGAGAAATATTCTGCGAGAAAATGGATCCCGTTCTCGTCATCCTAGTGCCATTTATCTCCGTGCATTTCGTCAACTGCCATTTCCTAATTGAAAATTTACAAAAATCACTTGGAACGTTTGGTTTGAATAATGGGAAGCACCAAAACTTTGGCATATGGTCCGAACTGCCAGCGCCACACTTCGGCAGTGACTGCTTGCGACCACTTACGGCAAGAGTAAAGTCCCTCTATAAAATTCGTGCTTACAAGCACCGCTCATCATTGTTGTGGAAATGTGAGACACGTCTCGAGCGGGTGCTCCGCCATAATTTCAGTGCTGCTCCGAGGGCCGCTCATTTCAGCGCTGCACCGCCATTTGCTTCCAAGCACCGCTCGAAACGCTGGCCTCGTGCGCTGTCGCACTTGACACCACTTAAAAGACAAGCGCAAACACATTGAGGGGCTTTAGGTAGGAGAACAGACTGGCACCACCTATCGCATATCCTCGGAACACTTTTCATTTGCATTTTACTAGGGTTTCGCAATATTTGCGAGATCGAATCTATCCGCCATCCATGAGAAACAATCGCTCATAATATTTTCAAAATTTTTTCAAGCCCGCGGGTGAAGGAACGACGCTTAAAAGATGAGAAGTACTCAGAATGCAGGTCGGACCTTCCAGAGCCGCCTGATTGATGGCGACCGTGTGCTGGCACGTTCTCTAGTCACAAGCGGTCACAAGAGGGCACTGCGCACTCCCCAATCACACTCAAACGCCAATGTGTGAACCAGCCATCAAGCCGCGGTCACACTGCTAATGCATCGTACAAAAGGCCGTCTGCAGACACTGTCTGAGGCGTATGACGGTCACATTGGTCATACAAGAACTGTCTGCGGACTGTTTGAAGTGTACATACGTACAAAGCAAACATGCTTCGAACATACCCGAGGCACATACGCGAATTTCTCTCTTTTATAAGATGTACGAACGGCGCGACTGTAGCTTTAGAGACGATTGGGCGGCCAATCATCGGTCGGCGTCTGGGTTTCGCAGGGTGCCTCGTCCGTGGGAGTTCGCCGCCTCTCGCAACAGCGGCAGCAGACGGCTAGGCCGCGGGGACGGAACGGCTTTGAGCAGAGGGCCAACGCCATCTTCGACGAGGTCCGGGAGATCCGCCGGAAGTCGGAGACCGGGGACTTCGAGGTTCCCAAGCTGTTCCTGGTGGAGCGACTGTCGCGCGAATTCGGCCTCCCGTACTGGGAGAAGGACATCCTCAAGGTGCTCAAGCTGCTCGAGTCCAAGGAAGACAAGAAGGCCGGCATACACCGCCCGGTGAGCCTCAGCTCTATCGTCCCGATTTTGTCGCGGTGGAATGCCTGAAACGGATCTCCGACCGGTGCCTTTGGCCTCCCCTACCGCCCGAGCGTCGAAAGTGGTCCCGCAGCGGCAACAAGCTATGTCGTGGTAGCCGGCGTTTCCTACCATCTAATGGGACGTTGCGATCCAGGCGGGGCACATCAGTGGTTTAGACCCATGTTGCCGTAGAAGAAACTTGGTGCAAAGTTCGAGCTAAAAACATAGTTTTCGTGTAAGGCTCGTCGAAATATTAGGTGCTGGAGAAAATCGGCCTTCTCCATTAAGTCCTGAATGCAAAATCTTTTTGTTCTCGCTCCGCCCTTTGAAAAGCACGGCGAAAGAGCACAAGGACACACCTGATCTTGCCCCACCACTGTCCCCTTGCGCACGACAAAGTCCGTACGCTATGCTCACTGTCCCCATGGCAATGAAGCGTCTCTTTAATAGATGCATATGTGAATGCAGCGTCTGAAGCCAGCAGCAGCCAACGCCATTTTTCGAGTTCCGTCTGCTAAGGGGAACGTGGCAACGCTAGCCAAAGATCGACGTGCTAGAGCAGGGGTCGATGCTGAGTGTGGGAAGTGGTCGCCTACGAAGCCCTTGGCGGTTTCGACGAGGCTTAGTTCAAGCTCGGGCCCGAGATTGTAACCGATTTTCTCCGAGCGTAGTGAAGGGAAGCGAAACGAGTAGTAACTGTGCGTGGTGCGGTCCGTTTGGAAGCCTCACTTGGAGTCCCAAGCTAGTGTCGACATGAGCAGACGGCATTCAGAAAGTGGCCCCGGCTGCTGCTGGCTTCAAACTCTGCATTTGTGTGCGCATCCATTCGGCAGGTGCTTCGTTGCCATGGCAACAGTGACCACAGCAGACAGACTTTATTGTGCGGAAGGAGATGGCAGCATGGCGAGATCGGGTGCGCGTTCCGGCTTTTTCGCCGCGCCTTTCAATGGGCGGAACGGGAAGTAATTTTGTCCCCGACAGGGACATTTTGCGGATAGCCGAATTTTCTCCGCCGCCTAATAATTTGCCGAGTCTTACAGAAAAAGCATGTTTTCAATGGCCATCTGGCGTCCGTTCTACTGCGGGTCTCTGCGACGAATGCGAGTGCGAATGCGGGGACTTTTAAGCCCAGCTGCCAGGATCGCGACATCCGACAGCATGAAACTCCGGCTTCTGCGGCGTCATTCAGTTGCCACTTGCTTTGTTCGATTTACCCGCACCTCCTGCGCACTGGTGCGGAAAAGTGTAAGGCAGTGTACTTATGGCACGTGTACCAAGATACGATTGGAAGTACACCGTCCTACACTTTTCTTCACCGGGGCAGGAGGTGCAGATAAATCGAACAAAGCTAGCGACAAGCACGGGCAGAATGTGACGCTAAGCACACCATTCGGAGACAAGTTCGAGGCACCGTGGTGAGGGAGGAAGGAAATTCGGGGGCTGTTTTTAAGGTTCTTCCATCACCTAGAGAGTGCTTACGAGTGTAGTTCACTGAAACTCTTCTCAGCCGTTTTTATACCGCTAACAGGCTGGTTTGAAAACTTGCGTCTGCTTACGTCCGGAGAGGCGAAAAACCGGTTCCCAAGCCTCTCGGACCGCCTACGACCGGCTTCTCGGCAGGGCAGCCTGTCGTAAGCACTCGCGGGAGGCTCAAAACCAGTTTTCGACCTTTGCGGTCGTAAGCAGTCACGAGTGCGTGAACCACTCTCAAAAAGGACGAAGGTTTGTCAAACCGGTCGACCCCCAGGTTCGGCAAAAGTTGGCGACGTCCTCAGTTCGAAACGCTTTTTCTTGCGTCCCCACTTTCAAGGCGGTCGAACTCGACTCGGTCGACGACGGGTGACCGGGGCGCCGTTTGCTCGCAGGTGGGCAGCGTGGCGATAGTGAAGAACACGCCGTTCATGTGCCGCATGCTGTGGCGGGTGAAGCACCTGGTGCGGGTCACCCCGATCACCTTCCCAGACGGGGAGCCCCGGGAGGGGGAGTATGCGGGCACCCACCTGGGACGGGACGGCGTGTTCCGCAGGGTGCCCCACATCGACGAGCTACGCCTGGCCGCCACGGAGACGGAGCGCAAGAAGCTGGACGGCAAGGAGATTGCCAAGGTGCTCCACCTTGCCTGGAACAACAGCCTGTGACCGCGGCCCCCCGAGTGCGCCGCTTGGCCAGAGCTGTTCGGTCACTAGCGTCTGGCCTCTCCACCACCGAACTTGGACTTCGACGAGCGTGCGCCGTTCGGCGGGAGCTGTTTGACCGGTGGCCCTTGGCCGCTCTGCCATGAGACACTGGCTTCACAACGTCAACAACAACTTGCACAACAGCGGCTGTTCAACCCAAGGACTCCTCTCTGTGCCGAAGTGCGGAACTGTCCGGAGAAATAGTGCACTTCTTGGCCGAATCATGTTCGTTATTAAATGGAAAGTTTAACCGATGTTGCCGTCGGTTTTCTGCAAGATTCCATAGACCTTTGTAAAACAATTTCACGAGGCCTCACGGCAATCCCACACTGGGGTCGCCGAGGAAGTGGCGCCTCCTGTTTTACCCCTCGAGTTCGGCACACGAAGGAAAATGGACCGAACACGCGACAAAGCCACATTTTTGATAACTCTAGGTCTTGTTGCACGTTCTGATCTATGAGGTATCGAGCCTAAAGAAAGATGATTCAGATCCATGTTCTAGATCCAAATTAGATACCAACCGTGGGCAAAACATTATCTTGCGACAGAAAGATTAATTTTAAGAAAAAAAAGAAAGGAAGAACTTTATAAAACGTGCTTGTAAACAGCCTGGATATGTCCAAGTTGATGTAATCAAATAATTCCACCGTTTGAATTGTATTTGGCAATTTGAAAATACGCACAGCGGGGGCGAAATGGATTGAACGCACTGTAAACTGACCGCATAAATCGGTTTCTTAACTTATTGTGCTGGGATTTACTACAGAGGCGCTCGAAGCTGGTGCATTCATTCATTGAGAGCATGAATACAAGAAGCCTCCGGAGTCAAAAGAAGAAAATAAAAACTGTTTTTTTTTCTATGGCAAAAGTTATTGCTAAGCCTTTTATCTCAAAATCATCACGAAATCTTTGTGGGCTATTCCGGCGTTTACTACGATCGAAATATCTGTGAAATGAAAAGAAAATATCTATTCTTCACTTCATTTGGCCCAAATCAGTGCCACACTAGCACATTTTGTTTTTAGTGTGCATGCAAAGTATAGGAAAAACAGTTTTTGATTTTTCTCGATTTACTCAGGTGAGCCAATCATTCCACAATTTTAGTGAAAGCTTCCACCAACTTCAAGCATCTCTGTAGCAGCTCCCAGCGTAATAAGCTAAGAAACCAACTTATGTGGTCAGTTTAAAGTGCGTTCAATCCATTTAGCCCACGCTGTATTTTGCACCTTATACGCACACAGCAAGAAAATAATATTCTAGGCAATCCTTTGTTTCCTGCAATTTTCAGTACTATTCAATATTAGTGTCTCACTTTAAAAATGCAGAAAAACAAACTTCAAAATATGCTTGCCAACTGCCTGGCTATGTGACTGATTCATTGCTAAACAAACTACTTTTCAGCTCCTTTGACTTAGGTAAAAAAAAGAAGATAATCCAGAAATCTTTTATTTTTTAAAGATTAGTCTCTCCCCTTGAAGCATTGCTTGTGTCATCTGAAACTTTCCTTGTGTATCCCTACCGCTGCTGAACCTGTTCACAATGACACACCAGCAGCCCTTGTGAAACTTGTTTCGAGCCAAGGTCATTGCCCGATTTGCCGTACCTGTGGCAGCATTTAAGAAAACATCCTCTGCTTCAAGTAGAAGACTCGCTGAAAAACATGTTGTTGGGCAACATACTCTGTCCGAACAGATCAAGAGCAGTTTTCCAAGAGGCACATGTGTTAGAGCCACAAGGGTCCGGGGTCAACAGGTGTGCTGACAAGAGACCCGTTGGGTTTCACGATTTGAAGGAATTTGCGAAATTTGCCGAGACTTCCACTTTCACCCCCCCCAAGGTCATAATGCATGTTTACTACCATAGTATTTTCAGGCCACACAGGTTTCACAGCCTATTTTGACAACTCGACTCAACATCACAGGATGTTTTTTTTTGCAGTCAAGTTTACAAGATAAGCCTTTTTGCTTTATTCATTAGCTCCAATGGGCCGATAGAAAACTGTTGGCTGAATATGGCGAAGTCGGCGATTGGCTACCTTTATTTTTAAAGGGAAGTGCAGATTAAAGTGCACATTAGAAGCATTTTTTTTGTTGCAGCCCTCATTATAAAACTTTTTAAACACATTTATTGTAACCATCTTCTAGAGAAGATGGTTGCAATCAAGAAGAAGAAAATAAATGGTGCTATGGAGAATTTGGCAGAAATTAAGAGTTCCAGAAGTAAACCTTCAATTGTAGCAAAGCGAATTGAGTTGTGTGTATATTTACACAACCGGAAGTCAGTCTGCCTCGGTGGGCGTCTGGTGTTTCAGCTGTAGACGAGCAATTTAGCCAGTGCGGTAGAACCGCTAGCCTGGGGTCTTTAACGTGCACCAGGCAGTAGTGACACGACCGCACGCCGGTACAATGCGCATCCAGATCGAAACGGGCAGGGGGGAATTTTAACCCAGGATCCCTGGGCTCTGCAGCGCGAGTCCTTCAATTGTAGCCGTCTTCTCATTAGTTTGTGCTCGTTTATTACTAAAGCTCACTCTTCAATTTGCGCTGTTGTAGAGTGCCTCACTGTTGCCTCTTGGCTGTGCCGTGCTAGACTGGAGACATCTTTTGAGAAGGTGCCTCCCTTTCCCGGCCGCAGCCACCGTTTCGCTTCCTGCGAGATGTTGACCTCGTACGCGCGAGACCAATGGATTGGCTGCAGCGTGTGAAGGTGGTGAAGGTGCCGGCTTGATGCATTCCCAAGTGCTCGCATCACTCAAGAAATTAACAGACGGTGTCCTTACGAGCTTAAAACAAAGGTGACTGTGGTTGACACATATCAAGCGCGACGATCGGGAGTCCACCTCGACCGGGAGTCCACCACGATTGAGGGAATGCATGACGTTGCGCATTCTTAAAGTTGTCCCGTGTCGTTTCACGAGTGGTAATGCTCAATAACTGTGTAAACGACTGCAAATGAGCATGGGGCAAGATGGCTGGTCACTGGAAGTGCCACCAGCCCAGCAACATTGAGGCACTCGTCTCTTTTTTCTTCACTTTTATCTTCCATTGATCACAGCGCCTCCCATGTCTGCCTGTTACTTTTTATTAAAACGACGGTCGCTAGTTGGCACTTGTTTCGTCTCATCCTCGTCCTTTTGTATCTTGTGCGTGTAATCTAAATTATGGCAGCCAGTGAGTGTGCAGTGATCACCAGGAAGTTAATTTGACGCAAAGTAATGCAAACTGCATCGTCGTGCATCTTGCCTACTGCTCGCTTTAATTACAAAGTTAACCAAATATTCACAATTGTATTTCACTATATCAATCAAACGGTTACATGCAGAATTGCGTTTTACGAGTAATGCAGAGGACCCTAACTGCAGTCTCGGCCTTCCAGGCACACCTTGTTTTTGCTCTCTTAGAAGCTCTTGCAAAGCTTCTGGGAGTCCTCCGTCTTACCTCTTCTGCTTTTTTTTTTCTGTTCACACTTTGGTTGCACGACTAGCGGTGCTCGCGGCACAGGTGGTTTGGCATCCGGCCAACTCCCTTTGACCGTGGCCTCATGCACCATTCTTGGAGGTCACTATGGCACGCTTCACTATGAAATCGGAGCACGTGGTAAAAATGAAATTCTGCATTGATAAGTATAACAAAAAAAAGGTGTCGCACACTTATCTCTCCACGTAATGTAAAAAAAAAAAAAAAACAGTTATAGGGGTACGTATGAAACATTTATTTACATATGCTAATGCGCAAAACTGTAGGAAGGATGTGTTCTAGCTCTGCGCTTCAACTGGCTGCTGCTTCTGCTGTTGCTGTTCCTGTTGCTGCTGTTGCTGCTGCTGAGCTTCGAGGGCGTGCTTCATCATCTCCGGCTGCACCTCCATGTAGATGGCCATCATGCGATGGTTAACGTTGATGGACTTGCCTACGCAGTGCTCCACGCAGGAACTCTGAGAAAACAAAAAAAAAAAAAAACCTAAATCTTGTGGTTGAAGCTGGAAGATGCAGAACGCATGTGTTTTGAAGCGCGCTGGGTTTTTATGAGCTTTTCTGAGCCCGGAAGAATTTAGCGAGAGGCATTTCCCCGATAAATGTAGCGGGCAAACTCTGCGCCATCTCTATACGTCTCCAGCTCGTTGCTCGTCCTCCCGCGGCGGAAACGGGAAGCGCTCCAGTGAGGGTCCCCCGATTCTCCTGCTCAGCGGGCACGGTGGAACTGCTCGCGATCATGGCTCGTGAAATGTTGTTTCCGAATGCAAACAGCACTCTTCACTGTCCCAACGTGGTGCTGCAGTTGGTATGGGATTGTACCTTATTAGAGAGTTTGAGTATTGTGTATAAAAGCAAACGCAAGCGCTGTGCATTTGCGTAAGGGCGGCCTGCTCTACGTTGTGCGTGCACATTGTTGCCATGCTCTGATCCAAGACCGCAATTTTGGGTTCCGCACGCGTGCAGCGTAGAACATGCAAAGCTAACACAAACACACAGCGCTTGCGTTCGCTCGTATACACGAACTCATCTCTGTTACGTCACGGCGCGGTGGTGGCGCGTCGGTCGCACTTCCGGTCTGGGGCTGTGGGCGGAAGGCCCCATTTGAGACGTGTATTCCTGCGTTGTTTTGAAAGGAACCAGACAAAATCCTGCCTTCTCGTCAAAAGCCGCGACTGGGACTGTACCAAAAGAGTTGAGAAAGGTTTGAAGGTCAGTTTTCATGTGTTCAGTTCGTCCAAGAACGTGGATATGTGCCGTGAAAAGGGAAAACCAGACGCCGTCGGACCACGATTGCTTGGGCGGGAAGCACTTTGGGTTGAATTCACGGATATTTGGGGTCAACACATTTATTTGTTTTGTTCCAACATGAACGCCGGGAAACCGTCAGGTTGTACGGACCAGCACCAGCAGCGGACTACGTTCAGTGCGTCTTCAAGTCCAAGTTCAAACGGCCGCCTGATCGTTCGAACTGTCGTCTGCTCTTTCAAACGTTTCTGCTTGTCGTCTGCTCTTTTAGACGACACCGGCCCGTAGGCCAAATGTTCGCCCGGTACTTGCGATAAGAATTAAGTGCAGGCCTCAAAAGACTTATGTTTGAAGGGTGGTAAGCAGGCTCGATGTAAACAATAAATACAAGGAGACGCTGATCATTGTTACCAGTGGCCACCACCGACTTGTTATGCCTGATTCACTTGGTCCGATTCTGCTTGCGATTTTCAGTACCGACGTCGACCATCTCAGCTACGGTTCACGCTTTTGCAGCCCCAGCAACGTCGCGACTGAAAATTGCGAGTGAAATCTCCTCATGCGAATCAGGCTTTAGCGTACATTCTGCGGCGTACACACGGAATGAATCGCCGCATGTCACGTTATCACGCGATGTTTTGCGGTGTAACGAGCCCCGGTAATTTTGCTGACGCCGCTCAAGTAGTCAGACATTGCCAGGACGACGTAGAATCAACAATTCGAACGCGAAAAATGGCAGGGGGACTGACACAGACGCCGACAACATCGCATTTCAATGGTTTGTTTATGGGCGACGGCGAGCTTCTTGCCGACACCCCCATCGCGCATGCGCGGCGCCGGTCGTGTCCGCTAGGGGCGCTCCGGTTTGTTCGTAAACATGAGTTGGTGTATATGCAATACTGAAACTCACTACTGTTTCACCATTTTCCAACACCAACGAAACGTGCTGCAGTGAGCAGACGCGCAAGCAGGTAGGCATTCCTTCGAACTGGAAAGGCTGAGGATGGCGGAACGACGGCGAACAAATACGAAAGGAAATGAATGTTAAAAAAAGAGTAAAAATTAAAAAAATAATCAGTTTTTTTTTCTGGGGGGGGGGGGGGTTTGGTCTGGAAAGATATTGGCGGAGGCTTTGGAAGTTATGCCGATTGTCAAAAGTCGCTACTTTGATAGCATCCTCAATTAACCTAATTTTACACAAATTTCTCACATTAGCTAGGGTGTTGTCATTGATTTTAGACTTTATTTATTTTATAACTTAGTAATTAAAAATGCTGCAATTGGCACCAGTGACGATAATTAGCACACTTCAGATTGTCATACTTGTTCGTGCATTTGAAATTAGATCATAAGAAACTAATTATTTTAGAGCTTGAAAATGGCGTATTAAAATATCTTAATAATAATATTTATATTATTATTAATACAAATCGCGGCAATGTATGTCCCCAATTAACGCTACAATCACAGAAATACGCCATTTAACCATAATCGTTTTTTCTGAAGGTGCCATTTTGTTTTCTTTTTAGCACATGAAGACCTCTGACATCGTTATCAAGATAGACCAACAGTCTAACACTGGATGCAATATAAACTCGTGCGTCACGCGTTGCTTCAAAAACACGCACACTTCAGCTGCCTGACTCTGATTCCGTCTTTGAATTTTTCTAGTGAGAACAGCATTTCTTTAATTCGTACGTTTTGTGAACATATCGTATAAATTGGATTTATTCTGTTATTCTTGTTCTGGGAAAGATATTAAAGCATTTAAACTTCTAAATACCCCCAAAAACCATTGAAAGGCCCGCAGTTCATTGTTTCATATGATGGGAGTGAGAAAAGGCAGCAAGAATACACAAATATCGGCACTGAATTTTTCAACAACTACAGCATTCTATGTTACCTCTAAGGTGTATGAAAGACCCTGTCTTTAAAGGGACGAAGGTTTCCGCGAACAGCTTCTTTAACTTAATAATTACGGTGTGAGACACATTTTGAGTTATGAAAGAATCTGAATTTAAGACCGAGAAATTGAATCCAAAATAAAGGTAAGTTTCGGTTTTTGCTTTGGAATCAAAACATACCTCCTGGCCTAAATATTACGCTAAAAACCGTTCAGGGTAAAGAGGTGACCTGCGCTCATAACACCCTAGCTTCCTAGTATTACCAGAAATAATTTGTGTCGCTCAGTGAAGCCAGCAAACTATAGACAGGCTCAGCAGCGGCACGCATCTCTGACCCTCACTAAACCGGCCATTTTGGAAAACGAGTGGCGCCACCTATAGTGAATTGGAGTCGCGAATACTCTGTTCACCCTTAAGCCGAGACTGCAGCCAAAGCTAAAAGTGCAAGCTGGCCCGCACTGCAAACTTTGAAACTTGCATTTCTAAAGCGCGAGCTCCTTCTGCGGAAAAACGTTTCAAATCAGCGATCTCACGCTTTCCGCATTGGCTGCAGTCTTGGCTTAAAGGCCCGTTCACACTCTTGCGACCGAGTATGACCGAGAGAGACGAGATCTGTTAAAACTTCTTAAAATTTCTCAGGACAAGGGAACACACTGGCACTCTGGCGCCATCATTGCTGTGACCCTGGAACTGCATTTCACAAGAGCGAAGGTTTTGCGGTATTTCCGAGGTCAAATGTGCGTAATACCTATGGGAAAGGCTCGTTTATATCATTGACAAAAGTTTTTCGAGCCAAGAAAGAAAGGATAATGCGCGAGAGAAAGAGAAATTATGCCAGACCGCCAAGTTTCCACTGCTACCCAATAGATGGCGCCAGTGTGTCCTCTGGTTGTAAGAGGTTTTAAGGAACTCAGTTTTAAGAGGTCGTAAGAGTGTGAACGGGCCGTAAGGGTAAACGGAGCATAGCGGCCTGTAGACCTGCTAAATTTAGCGTGGTAAAACTTGCATTGGCATAAAACTGTGCACCAATACAATTTGCCCGGCGGGAAGCATTTCCAATTTATACGCCCACTCGTGTTTACAAACAAACACAAGTGCCCCTAGTGGCATGCCACCAGCGCCACACATGCGCAATGCAGTGGGCTAGAAGGGCCGCATTCCGCATCAACAAACCAATGGCACGTTCAGTAGCGGCCCCGGAGTCAAGGAGTCACTGACTCCTTCCACTGGACGGCCAAAAGTCACTTCCGGTGCACGTAACTCCGGGGCTTCGGAGGCAAGCTCCGAAGCACCGAGTCCGGAAACGGTGCAGGTAGAGTCAAAGGAGCTAAAGATGACGTCATTTCCTGACTGGTGACGATTTCCGGTGAGAAAATCCAAAGAGCTCTGACTCGAATCACTCCGTTCGGAGGCAAGGGAGGCGCTACTGAACGTGCCAAATGGAATGTGACGTCAGCGTCGGTCCGAGTCCCCATGCTCTTTTTTGAGTTGGAGTCGTCGATTATATGTCTTCCTGGCAATGTCCGATTACTTAAGTTAACGAGGCTTGGCGTATATAATCTTGCATGCAGCAACTCGTTCCACGTGAACGCCACAGAATGGACGCTAAAGCCCGATTCACCTAAGATTCCCCTCGCCATTTTCAGTCGCGACGTCGCTAGGGCTGCAAAAGCCTAGACGGCAGCTGCAACGCTCGACGTCGGTACTGAAAATCACAAGCAGAATCTAACCAAGTGGATCGGGCATAACCAGTCGGTGATGGCCACCGGTAACAATGATCAACACCACCTCGTATCTACTATACTTACACCGAGCCTACTTACCCCAAACAATCTTAAAACTTAAAAAAGTCTTTTGAGTAGTTATCGCAATGTTTGGTCTACTAGCCGCTGTCGTTTGCGAGCAGACGACAGTTTGACAGTTTGATCATCACACGGTTGTTTGAATGTGAAGACTCACTCAATGTGGTCTGCGGGTGGTCCAGACAACTTCACAGTTTTCTGGCGTTCACGTTGGAACAAAACAAATGAATCTGACGACCACAAGTATTCCTGAATTCAACCCAAAGTGCTTGTAGTCTGACGGTGATTTCTCTTTTCGTGGCACCTATCCACATTCTCGGACGAACCGAGCAGGCAGAAAACACATGAAAACTGATCTTCAAATCTTTCCCAGCTTTCTTGGTACAGCGTTAGTCGTGGCGTTTTGACGAGAAGGCAGGTTTTGGTAGGGTTTCTTCCAAAACGACATAAGAATTCCCGTCCAGACCAGACCAGAAGTCCACACGACGCACCACCACCGTGGCATGACGTAACGGAGTTGAATTGGTGTATAGGCAACCTGCAATGCAGTTTGGCGCTACACGTTGCGCCATCTAGCGGCTGCAAAATAAAGAAACTGGATAGGCCAGGCCTGCGCGGGTCGCGGGGGCTGCGGGCGGGCGCATCCAGAAACCACGTGTGAATGTTGCATTTCGGATCGGCGTAAGCTTTTTTGGAACCGTTTTTTCGTAAAAGTAAGTCCCAACTTCACGTCTCTATGACCTCACCGGGTTCCTGTATCATCTCGCCTACTCCTAGGGTTCCCCTAAAAAATAAACGTTGCTACTGCTGCGTGAAAGAACTGCCACAGTCGCGAAGGTGACTGAAGCGTCAAACTTTACCGCTTCCCTTCGAGATCTTGGGAAGCGACACGGCGACAGAACTGGATTACTGCAGTGCGACGCATAGTTAACTTTAATTATTGAAGTGTACGAAAATAGATGCGGAGGTTTGGAAAGTGGTCTGAGAAACTCGTTTTGCAGACTAGTCGGCAAAATAACATATCTATAGAAGTTGTTTTATGAGCCACTTGGACTGCCACATAGAGAATACGGTAAGAACAATCGGGCTGATTGCTGCTTCACTGTGACGTCGAGAATCAAGCGATCAGGTCTTCAAGCAAGAGGTCCGTCGGCCCGTTCCGGCAGTTGTATGCGTGCATAGCTGTTCGGCACGCGCGGTCGCAACCAAAACCTTCCGAGCCTGCAAAATTTCAAACAGTGGATTTTCGTAGCACAAAGTTTTGTTTGTTTCGCCAACCAAATTTGATGCTGAGTTTGGTAACAAATGTGACAGCGTGCAGAAAACAGGATGCAAAAGTCTTTCTTTGGGAGAAGCTTGTGCAAAGCGTAAATATCCTCACACGTACACTTGGGTGCCTGTCGCCTTTTTGACAGAGGCTTGTGTACTGTTCTCTAGCGTACAAAGTTTGGTTCTAAATGCCCACATTTTATTCTAGTGTGTGGGGCGTCGGGAGAAGAAGAGGACGGCCGAACGAGGCGCGAGCGGGGGCTTGCCGGCGAAGGAAGGGGAAGAGCGTGCTGCACGAGGCTGGGGCCGGGCAGGAACGATAGATCCGTTCTGGCTCGTCTGGCCCATGACGAACCCCGGAGAATTCCACCAGCGAGGTTCGGATCAGGACCGGCGGAAGTGGCGAGCCCTGACCATACCGGCCTAGTCCATGACAATCCCGGAGTGGTTCCGCAGCGAGACTCTGGCTGTGATAGCCCGGAACAGCTAGCCTACGCAGCACTGGCGTGGGAAGGACGATCCGCAGGCCTGGACACGGGCTCTGACTGTGAGCTACGAACAACGGGCGACAACTAGGGTCGGCGGGTCCGGACTGCCGGCTCTCGAAGACGGGCACCCGGGATGTACAATAAACCCATTCGCTGCCTTCTCGTTGTGTTGTGTCACTTCCTGGGAGACGAGCGAAGCACAGACCGATCGGGCAGCCACAAGTAGTGAAGACAACTCAAACTGGTGTCCAAATGGCGACTCTAGAATATTCTCTAAACACTTGGACCTATCAAGGCTCCCGATGGTCTTAAAAAGCCGCATGGAAAAACCAGGGACGTGGCACGCAGGTGCACACGGGGACTGCTGAAATCGGGGTCGCTGCCGCTTGCAATATCCCGTCGGGCAGACTGGCCACCCCATTAACAGAGACGCCTCCGCTTGTGGCGCTGAATGCAGTACTATCGTGGCGCCGCCTGGCCATTGCCGGCTGGCTATACACCAATTCAGGTTTTGCTGCCAAATTTAGTGAGGCAACGCTTTAGCAAGAAGTGTTGTACTTTGGAGGGGGGGGGGCACTTTTTAAATTTCTTTTTAATGTAACTTAAGCCTTCAGCATAATGGGCCTAAAAAAAAAAAAAAAGATAAGAAACAGCTGAGACGTTACATGAACTGGCCCTTTGGTTACAGACTATTCAAATTTGTTTCTGGAAATTTCAAGGACCGCTTCGGTTAGGGCAATTTTTTCTACGATCCCTGGATTGTTGACGGGTTCGAGGCAGCTGCGACCAAAATTACTAAAGTCAGTCCTGATCGAAACTGACTACTCGATTTCTAAAACTCGGAAACGCTTGAGACGACCATGACCCATCAGTGACGAGGAAAATTGAACACTGGACTTAAAATTGATCTGGTTTGGTATGGATTGTGTTGTGGTTTCGGAAAGGACAGTTAGTATTCACGATGCTATTCAAAATGATCTTAATAGCTGCTCCTGTCGTATAACAAGAAGCATTTGGTAGCACATCTTCGGACAGGCATTGTTATCACAGCCATTGTCTACATCCACTACAAATTCTCTACACAGGGTTTCAAATGATTTAAAGGAATTCTCCCAAGAGTTCCACTTACATTCATAAACGTAACGTATGCAACAACTACCGCAGACGTTTCCAGGCAGCTCAAAAGATTGCTTCTCGAAGAATCGAGTGCGGCGTCGGCTTGGGTCAATATTATTGAGCTTGGCAAAATCTAATTTTCGGCGTTTATTTGTTTTCCCCATCCGACAAAATAGTATTTGCCACACACCAAGTATTAATAATCATGAATAGATTTTTCACACATTGTAATAACATCGCCTACCACCATTGCCGAGTGTACTATACAGGGTATGGCGGCACACTGTAATGTAACGTAACCCCGTCGGGCGACATTATCTCGTCTTTTGTGCCTTTGGACTTTCCACAAACAGTTCCCTCTTGCCTCAAAAAAATTAAAATGATTGATTGATTGATTGAATGCTTGAGTGAACAGGAAGGAGTGTCGTAAACACCCTCCGAGGCGTTGTATCGAATTTCTGCAAAAACTATGTCGCAGTAAAAACACCAGAAGGGGACGATTGCGACGAGCATGCTAGGTACAACATGAATGGACAGCATGGTGCGCTAATGCACAAAAAGATCTGTTGTCATGTTTGTGGGCATATCCTTTATTGAAGTCGCAAAACTTGATTTTTCAGGAAGCAACGCTGCAATTTGCAGGAAAGGTGCAACTACATAGAGCATCTGTTTAGTGCAAGTGCCTTAGGAAAAGCTTAATTGGAACTTAACTTTTCCTGCAACTTTGTTTAGTAGCTTCTTTCGTGTCGCGGCTAAGAACAATGTCGAGAGGAACCAATGGAGCACTCGATTTGCCAAAGCTGTGAAAGGATCAAAGTCAGAATAACATTTCCCTTTACTTCCCTGCTTCCAACTGCCTCTTGACGTGGGAAAAAATGGACCATTTTAGGTAAATCGCCGGTTTGGGAGGTTCTCATATGAAAATATGTGAGCACATGCTCAAGCGAGCACGGGCACTCCCTCGACCGAGGAAGCTAGATCCTGCTGGCTTCATTGAGAGCGTCCAAGATTGGGCTCGCCTAAAGTCTCATTTGCGCTTTATCTTTTTGCCCCCAAGTTTGGTCCAAGACGCTTCTTCCCCCAACTTATTAATGCGCACACTCTTTTATCCTGGAAATCCTTAAACCCTCTTTTCCACCAGGTGGTGCCAGTTATCTCTGAAATGGTGGACTGTGCTCCACGCCCGTGAAGCTTTCATTGTAGCTTTCCATGAAGGCAAGTTGTTCCGCGAATATTTCTGTCAAAACAAACAATCTGGTTGCGGCTTTCTGGAAAACCACATCGCGAAATCGCTTGCCCGAAATGGCAGTGACTATGTCGACGTCCACTGTCAGAATATCTCAAATATTTCTACGTCTGTGACGTCACTTTCGTAAAACGTCGAAATAGTGGCTTCATTATTTCGACGTCCTCCTTCAATGCAGCAGCCGTGGCAGTGATAGCAGTTTTGCAGTTTCGTTCTGTTTAGTTTGTGATGGTGTCGTCGGTGTTGTTGGCGTTTTGACGGATAGTTTCAGTCCTAGCTGGCAGCGGAAATGTCTTATTCAGCGCGTGTGTGGGACTGGCTCGACAGTTGACACTTTCGGACATGACACGCCCGGCGGCAATGTTCTGAGCTCTTGCATGTCATTTCGGCACGCGTCTCACTTAAAACTTTGAATTCACAACAAAGGTGAGCGGGATGTCCCTCTGTCTTGCCTGCACGCAACAACTGTAGGTGCGTACACAATGTAACACAGAAATTTGGCACGTTTTTGTGCCTCCATAGTGTGTGCGCGCGTCTTCGTATCAGTCTCGCTATG
The DNA here is from genome assembly GCA_013358835.2 of Ixodes persulcatus. NCBI lineage: Eukaryota > Metazoa > Arthropoda > Arachnida > Ixodida > Ixodidae > Ixodes > Ixodes persulcatus. Next base: position 41,016 of record JABSTQ010010622.1, read on the forward strand.
CATCTGGCTCCCCCCCTTGTTTTTTTAACCCGGTTTCGTGAGTTCGTTGTTTAGTAATTTTCTTTTCAGTTTGTGTATAACGAGGAGATTAACTACGAAACAATCGGATGTTAACTAAACGGTGGTGAATGCAAACGTTGCCTCCTTGAAGTTTCTTGACTGGTGCGAACGAACAAAGGTTCTGGCGCTGCACTGCACTGCACTGCACTGCACTGCACTGCACTGCACTGCACTGCACTGCACTGCTGCACTCTGTAATGTATGGCACAACCAAGCAAACAACAATACTTTCGGCCTGATAGCTGATGTACTTTGAGAAGGTCTTTTTGCGTTCCACATCACTTAAAAGGTCATAAAAACAGCAGTCGACCGCATGACATTTGTTTTCGTAAAATGCGCGTCGAAATGCTGGCTGCAAGCGAGATGATAAATTTTTGACCGCTACGTTCGATTGCTCCCCAGTCAAGACTCCAAAGTTCTAAGTTTGAGACGTCGAAATAATGACAAAATATTTTGACGGGGGACGTCAAAATGCCTTTGAAAATATTTTCACATCTTCAGGAAATGGCGTCGCGGACGTCAAAATAATATTCAAAATTATTTCGAAAGTGGACGTCGAAATAGTCGCTGCTTCATGAAATGTACACTTTGGTATTGCACCCGGGAAAGAGGGCACTGCCTACCTCTTGACTGGTGAGCTCCCTGTAATTGAGGTTGTTGACACACTCCTTGAAGCACACTTCCGTCATCCGGTTGTAGATCATCAAGAAGTCTCGGAACTGCAACAGCGAAGCAGTTATAGACAAGGGATATCACTTCCTGAGGAACGACGTTAGAGAGAGACTGACTTTCAACCCCATCACATGCTCAACAACGCAGTCCGCCGATGAAAGTTGGTTCTGGCTTGGAGTATACTACGAACAGAAGGAGCGAGCCGTCTACGGCGTGTTAAGGCACATGTCCCGATTTCGCGATGGTCGGCATCAGTCCCTTAGGTCAAAACAACTCTTTATAGAAGGCATATACCTGGCATGTTGCGAATTGGTGACACACATCCTAAAAGGGTTAATGGTTTATTGCTACATCCTCATAATTGACTAGAAAGCTCCAGGACATACCGTAAAATACAGAGCACCCACTTGTTCCACGATAAGTGCCCGGCCCACAATTTTGTAACCTTCGTCACGTACACAGAGGTCATAGCTTTACATATTGTTGCGAAACACCAACGCTCGCACCGCAAAGAGTGTAGTGCAAGACGAAGTCTCGCAAAGAGCAAGGAAGAAGAAGGCGAGACAGTGGGTGCGGAAGGAGTGGACGCCATTGGAGCTTGAAGGCGGAACCCGACGAAACGGGGCCTTCGAATCACCTTCAGCCATAACAGAGCCATTGACCTAAGGAGTGCCCTTCCCCCAGTTTTACACAAACTTCTCCAAATTTGTAGCGAGCGCTTGCTCGGGATTTTACGGCGTGTCAGGTCTGGTTTGTTGCAGTGGTTGGACGAAACGGACGGAACTTTGCCGGTGGCTGCGGTTCCATCTAGACAGAACTTTACTATGTTTCCGGAACTGAGTGCAATGAAACTTTTCACAAAGGTGTTTTTAGGTGGTGCGCTTATCATAGTCAAATTTCATGAGTTTTAGCAAAACAATTTAATCCTAAAAAGATGCCATCTTTTTTTTTTTTTTTTTTTTCATGCACAGGGAAGAAAAGGGTAAAAACCGTCTGGTTGACACTGTCACCCACAGATGGCACCACGTAAAGCGAAAACATCCAAAATTCCCACAGACGACGAGCGTGTATGGTTCCGTCTGCAATCTAGCGATGCTATACGCGCGTCATGCACCTTGACCGCAAATGGCTATACGCACGACGAGAAGAACTTGAGCTGTTTGTTTAATTTAGTGGCAGATTTTGTCTCCCCATCGTCGTGCGACGTTCTCTCAACGGTGTATTTGTTTTTCATAGAGACAGCTGTAAAAGAAAATATGTAGTTGGCAGCATGAGGCATCCGTCGTCAATGTCCGCAAACGTTTTAGAGAAAAAATGAACATGCCCGCCGCCCTCAGGATTCGATCCGGGGTCTGCTGCATGTGAAGTGGGCCTGTTCCCACAGAGCTTTGCCACAGCTTTAACGATCCCTCTAATACACAATTTATATCGGGCGTCTTTTTTTTTTTTACAAAGTGCGTAATCAAATTGGAAAGTCGCTCAAAGCTAGCGCACAATTCACTGAGGCCTGTTCACCCAAGCCTTAGGCCCCCTCTCTCTTCCCCCGGAAACCAGGCGAGACGCAAAAAGTTTGGCGCCATGTGTATAGCATTACTCCTGTGAGTAGTAGCGTCCACTAGAAAGTTTCTACCGTTTTCGTCTCTCGCACAGGAAACAAACACAAATTTTTAAAGGCTTAAGCTTTTTTTTTCCCTGAAACCTGCACTCCTGATATTTAAGCGTGATAAGTGCCCCACCTAAAGACACCTTTGCAAAAAGTTTCCATGCAGTCCGAAACGATGCAAGCAGCTACACCTGCAAATATAATAATAATAACCCTCTTTATATCGACCCAGAAGGATTAAGGTGTACCAGAAAGGCCTCCGGCCTTTCTGTTACACCTCAGTATAAATAGAGCAATAAATAAATAAATAAGGATATTTACAAGTCAGCTGTTGCTAGGTTTCGTCCAGACGGAACGATAGCCGCCACTAGGGTTCCGTCCAGATGGAACTATAACTGCCACTAAAGTTCTGCTAGACGAAAAAGTAACCCAACGCTGAACCTCCGTCTGGCGTATACGAGGGCAGAGCCGTATATTGGGAGTCTGGCCAGTGGGTGTGGCGACGACGGTGCGGGAGAGGAAAAAAGGGGAGCAGAGGGAGGAGAGCGCCAAAGGAGCGAGGGAGGAAGGAGGGAGCAAAGAGGAAACGACAGCCATTTTGACGCAACACGCTTTCTGTACAAAGCACTGTTGAAGCTACGTGTCGTCTGCTATGGGCCGACTTCTTCTTTGCCTCAAATAAGAGTTTGCGGTCAGACACAGAGAAAACTTCATTTGTTAGCTTTTTAACCCACCGAGGATTAACAGTATATCACTTCCTTGCCAGAGCCAGTGATATAAAAGGAAATAACTGAAATTTAGATGCCAATCGCTTGCGTTCCATCGGACGATTGAATGAAAATGGTGGCCCTCCCTGCTCAGTTGGGAGCAGTGCAGAGTGAGAAGTGTGAGCATGCGCTCACACTTGTCACTCTGCCCTGCGGGCTGACTAGCTCACTCGGGAGTAGGGTGTCATGGCGGCGAGATCATAAACTGGCCAAACTCTCCCAATATACGGCTCTCTACGAGGGTTGATCCCTATGCTCCACCCCTGACCCCTTTCTGGAGTAAGAATTGGCAATGTTTCTATGTTAATTGTTTTAATGTAGTCTTCTCGAAGTCAAATGCACGTGTTCCAGCAATCCTATAACTTTTCTACTGCTTCCTGAAAAAAAAGCTTGTCCAACCTCAGCATACGACGCATCTCCGTCCTCTGTTACCCCATATACCTATTAAAAATCTCCTCCCATGCAGGTGCTTCTTTCATTTTTTCTTAAGAGCCTAGTCACTGGACGTCAGGTCCATTGAATACAGTGGGTATTCCAGCATTTCCAAAGCTTCCTTTAGTAATGGCATCTATTGCAATGCAAGACCCGAGGCTAGGCGGCTTGTCATACAAGGGAAGCACTCCCTCTCTCAACTTTCCATGACCTTTCTCCTCGATTGCGGCACCGAATTTTGTATTAGACCCCTTTCGAAAGTCGCGTGCCGATTATTAGGTGGTCAGAAGCACTGTACAATGGCAGAACAACTGACATCGTGGCACTGTGCAAGTCATTCCACAAGATGGCAAACGTCTGAGCGCGGCCAATGCAAGGAGCCGACGAGCCAATCAAACAGCGTCGCAAGTGCGACGTCGCTGCAGCTCGGCACCCTTATCTGCGGGTGTGTTTTTGCCTTCTAATCTAACTAAGCGCATAAGGTGTGCCCAGACTTTGCGGTTTTAGTCGGCCATTGTGCAGGGATTCCACAGCTGCCAACAGAGGGCAGTCTTCGAGAGGGGTCTATAGTTCGCATAGTAAGAACCTGGTATAGTGGCTCCACCTTGTAAATGACGCTGCATCTAAAGGTACGTCGGACGCGTGCGGCCAATATTCTTAAAGGTACATAGAATGCGTGCGGCATGGAGCTCAATATAATTAGGTCAAGAGGAAAACATCTGCCATGTTCACATGTATTTCGGCCGCCTCAGAACTGCGAGGCATAGAGGCAGACATCCGATCCCAGAGCTCCCGTGGCCTCCCCAGATCACTGGTGAAGCAGCAAAATCACTTTCAAGGTTAATATCTGGCCTTTACAGCTTTATTTTGTAAGAAAACAGGCTCTAAAACATCTACCGTAATATCCCGAGTCATCGCCCATCCCCGAGTCATCGCCCACCCCAATTTTTGGGCCAATATAGATTTCTAAAAAAGCACCGAGTCATCGCCCACCCCTTCAAATACCCCAACGCGGACTCCGCGATCTGCAAACACTCAACCTACCCAAATGACGCGGCCGCAGACCTTACAGTTGGAGGACGTCCGTGACAAAGGCAAACGGAGAGAAAGGCCCTCTCTTTGCTTACGCATTTTGCGCGTGAGCGACTCCGAAGTGGTAGTGTATCCATGCGAAAAGAAAACGATGAAGATAACAAAATAAAAGTTTGTTTTGCTTGCGAAGATGTCGATCTGACAAAAAAAAAAAGAATCGGAAAGATAACGCAAGCATCAACCCAGTCAGGAATCGCGAGGTAAGCGTACGCCCCATATTTTGGGATGTAACCGCGGAGTGTAAGGTCGAAGTCTGTCTCCGCCGAAGTAAGGTCGCTGCGAACCCGCTCCTTCTCCCCGCACGTCGCGACCGCGGTTGTGCAATGTTTTAGACAAAGCCAACAGGTAAATAAAGCTTTTCTGGAACGCCCTACACAGACGTTAGTAGAGCGTCCCAAACCCCCATTGATAGCACGCCGTGCACAGACGCACGCATGTACGCAAAAAACAAGGAAGTTGCGCAAGAGCTTGTGATTGACAAGGCGCCCGACTTGGCCCGACGCCAAATTATTTGCCACGCGATCGCCGGCTTTTCCGCTGGCTTTTCCGCTTTCCCAGCATCGCTCTTCGTCGCTTCTTTGGTCCGCTCGCTCGCTCGCTCGTTGCGCCTGGTTGGTTTTTCTATTTTCTTGCAGAATTTTCTTTCTTTTCTTCTCTTTTTTTTTTACTAACTAGGAGAACATAGTGGTGACGTGTTTTCACGGAACAAACGTTCGTGCTCTATGCAGATCGGTGGTGTTCCTAGCGCGTATGCAAGCAACGGACTTCGCGGTAGTAAAACATTCTTTCGTGAGCATTTTTTCTATAAAACAATAAAACTAAATCGAGTTTTGAGTTTAATGTATCTGTTGCGTAGCAGCGCTAGATACGGAGAGAAAACTGGGCGGCTTTCTCCGCTTTTATTAACTTTTTGTGCTCACCCACCGAGACATGGCCCACCCCACTTTTTCTATGAATTTCAGGCGGCAGGGGGGTGGGCGATGACTCGGGATATTACGGTAATAAAAATATTGCCTGTTTTTTCTTTTTTTTACCGTTTTTTTTGTGCCTTTGTTTAGTTATTTCTCTAGGGGCCACCAATGTCAAAGTTTACGATTTTCTGTACTGCACTGCTGTTTTCATCATCCAGGGGCGGATGCAGGAATTTCCAGAGGGGGGGTCAGGCGTTGGTCAGCGTACCAAATGTTTTAAGACCCCCCCCCCCCCCCCCCCCCCTCCCCTCCCCTCCCCCATTTCCATGCCCTAAAATTTTGAACATGCAGAAATCAAGAGGGGGGTCAGGACATCCGGACCCCCCCTCTAATTCCGCCCCTGGCATCATCTTTACATATTTACGATATTCCAATTCTGCTCGTAAACTCGGCCGATAAACGGATGAATGCATACAGCTGGCGTGTTTAAAGGTTGCTACCCTCGCTGCGACTTTGAAGCATGGGCCCAAAAGTCCTCGTCCCTCAGTGTGCATCAGGCTTGGTGCCACCTCGGAGATAGCGCTTGTAGAAGTATCAAGGGACTTCATTGCAGTCGCAGCTCGCGCGTCCTGAGGACTTTGATCCCCGACTGTACCTGAACGCCGGATCCGTCCGACGCACCTTCGACAAAATCGGCCGAGCGGAGTGCAAGTTCGTCTGCTTCTTTTGCAGGGGTTGTGGTGACGTCAGAACGCCGAGCTCTGATTGGCTCTGAATGAAGGATAATGGGTAGACCACAAAGCCAGCTGCCTTGAGGTCTACCCACTATCCTTCTAATCAGAGCCAATCAGAGCTCGGTGTCTTTCTGACGTCACCACAACCCCTGCAAAAAAAGCAGAGGAACTTCCGCTCCTCATACCTTCAAGAAAATCGGCCGGGTACGTCCAACGTACCTTTAAGAAATCCGGCAGGGTACAACCGAGAGCTTTTTATTGTTACTCTAGCTTGGCCAAAAATAAACAATGCTCTCTACCGTGCCCTCGGGACGGAACCAACGGGACACTGCAAGGCTTTGCTCTGGTTCCGTCGGAAGGGAACTCTGCTGGGCCTGTTATCGTTTCGTCTGGACGGAACTCCAGGCACTCCGTTAAAAGTCTGCTGTAACGCTTGGCGACTACGAACAAAGATCCAGTACAAACATGCTGCGCGGCTTGGCCACAGTGAAGCAAAGTGAAACAGAGAACCACACAGTTTGTGCTAAAAGAGAGACACACGATTCCGCATGCTCTCGCGCTGTTGACAAACTCGATGTGTCGAATTAAAGGGCATCGAGTTTTCACGTGATCTCCCGACGGTGCGTAGTTACTCCAACACGTCACCGATTACACAAAGGCTCGCAACACGTTTCCTGAATTGTCATTCAACACCGCAGATGCATACAACACACGCGTCGCCAATCCGACAATATCGTTACGACCCTCGAGAGATTATCGGACGTAAAGGATGTTCTCACATTTCGGAGCGCCGCATCATCTGCCGCCATTTGAATGGGATTATGACACTTCATAGCCGACGAACGCCATAAACACTTTCGAATTTGACATATCTTATCTTACGTCAATTAAATTTAAGTAATTCACTAATTTAAATTTATTAAGCCTATCAAATATAAAATTAGTCACTTTACTCAAAGAAGGTTTGATAAACTCGTCAACGTTTGCGAAAGTGTGGCCAGTGTGGCGGAAAATCGACGGCCTCGTTCAGTTCGGCCATTCGGTCGCACGAAGAATTACTACAAAGTGCCTTGGCAATAGTCGCGTTAAAATCTGTGCTTTTTGGTAGCTTGCGCTACGAACACCACATATTGGCCGCGGTACTGCACACCAGCCATTGCGTCGAATTCCCGGCGCGTCTCTAAACCGCCCAGCGAGTCACGCTGGATATGTGGGAAGACAGTCTCTCGGTGCGTTCGCGCTGCCCGTCGTCCCGTGCTGCCTGAGAAAGAGCTGTGTCCTCCAGTTTCCTGTTCGGTACGCTCAAATTCTCGACTACTCATCCGTTTCTTTCTTCTTTTTTTCTTTCACAACGTGTCTTTGCGATTTTAGCACCGGGAAGCCATTGCCTCGATAGTGTCCAGCGGTGACAACACGAGTCTTCGAGACGTAGTGCGCGTCGTTCATTCTAAAGATAGCTACCCAATCTGACCAGCAAACGCTATCTTCGTCCACTGTTTGCGTGACTTCACCCGCTCTCCTTTGTACATCGTCTCTCCGCGCTGCAGAAATAAGCACGGAGTGAGTGAAACTCGCAGGAAGAACTCGAAAAGGCACCCCGCCGCAACCTCGGAGTAGCAGCCGACAATCTATCGCGCCGAATCTTCCTTACCACTCAAGGTTCAAGGTGTTTATTGGCTAAACATTGATCATATAGCCGAGAGCCTGACGTAACCAAAAGGCAGAAGCCCGTGCAGCAGTGTGCTGGTTACCTCCTCGACTGTATAACAAACTGATAAAAGATTAAAGGGACAGTCTCTTCATTGCAGAGACTGTCTGTGCCAGCCCAACTTTCAAAAAACCACGATCGTGGGGACTGTCAAACGACTGTCTCTCGAGGCTTTCAGTGTCTCTTCACTAGATTGTTGATTGGTATCCACCACCTTTCAAGAGATGTTTTGCGTAGGTGCCTTGCTGTTTATATAATCATAACGGTTGCGGCTGTTGACGGTATATTCCTCTTACGGTGGAGAGTTTTAGGAAACCGTTTTTGCACATTCGATACGGTACGATGGGTCCTCCGGCTCGAACTGCGCGTATGCGAGTCTTCTGCGGTAGCACAAAAGCAGTTCGTACCGGAGGGCCTACCGTGCCGTATCGGATATGCAAAGACGCTTCCCTAAAAACATGAAAGCCGTTTACAATTTCCTGTAAGGCCGAATTAGAGCGCAGCTCTTGAGGAGGGGGAGGGAAGGGTACGGAGAGCAGGGTATCCTCTCCTCCTCCCCTCCTCTTCCGCTCCTACTCCTCCTCCGCCTCCTCTTCCTCTCCTCAATCCCCTCCTCTCCACCTCCTCCTCCGTTGGTCTATGGATGCCCAGTTGGCGAGTTCGAACCCCTATGGAGGGGCCTGCAGTCCGACTGAGGGTGATTGCGGAGAGGGCGCCGCGTAAAAGATCCCCATGAGGTCCTAATTAACCCCCAATCCCTTCTTTTGGGCATGCCAGATGCCTTTCCTTCTTGGTTTAGCTCTTAAAAACTTCAAATTTGAGTTGGACAATGTTGGCTTCGCACTGGAGAAAGTTATCCTAGGGGCACCAATGGAAGTGTCTCGAGTGTCACCGGTGATTTTTTCTGTGGAGTCGTGGCGAACGCCCGTTGTGGACCGACGTTCGAAGCCTCCGGGCGTCTCGAACCTGGGGAGGTGTATCCTCGAAGTGAAAGTGTGGTAGACGCCACAGGCAGAGACGTTCGCAGGAGGGAGTGCACTGAACGAGAGCACTAACAAAGTTGTGCCGACGCCCGTATAGTTGTCGACGAAGTGAGAATGCGCAGGTCCTTCAACTCCCGAATTCCGGCACGCACTCCACATCTTCCGCCGCGCTTCGGCTGCGCGCGTGCGCTCGAGGGGCACGTGATGCCGAAGCTTCGTCGACGGTGGGAAGCTCGCACCGGAGGCGTGACAACCAAAGCTCCTTCCTGTCATTCTCACCCTGTTGGCAACTATGTAGCCAGTGAAAAGTTAACAACGTCCGAATGTTTGTCCGACTGTGTCCGTAATGCCCAGGAGGCTCGGGAGTTATTTAGACGTAACGATTTAGGGAAGTCTACAGGGTAGACGAGATCCATGCTAGAATAAATTAATATATACCCAAGATGGACTGCAACCGACGCTCTCTATATTCCGTTCGACCCTAAGCTTACGGCGGGTCGGGAGCTGCGTGCTCGTCGGACCAGTTTTGTGCGTCTATTTCCCGCCGAGCGATAGGGCTCCCGCCCGTGCCCGAGCACGGAGGGCGAGGTCAGGTGACGAGGGGCACGTGGTCGACTGGCTCGGCGAGCGCACAGTTCCCGACGTACTCTCGGCTTACGGGTGAACGGAGTATAGCTGACTGGGACGCCGCAGAGAAAATACGCCCTCTCCATGCGTCGACCCGGGGACCCTCCAAAACTATACCCGTTTTCACCTCAAGAAAAAAGCAAGTTTTGCGCATTGTTCATACGCAGTGCGAAGTAGTTCTTAAGAGATTTGGTTGTCGGAGGAAAAAGCAACGCTTTTGGCGTTTGGAACGTGTGCGTCTTGATAAGATAACATATATCTAATCTAAAATCCACCTACATATGTCTTAATTATCCACGTGAAGTGGGAAATCAGTAATGCTCCGCGAGGAGCCGGACTTGTTTTACTTCGGTTCTTGAGGTGAAAACAGGTATAGTGGGACGCTTTGCCAACCTAGCCGACCACGAGCCAGCTGCGAGTAGAGCAAATGCCGGGATCGAAGGCTGGACCGGGCGTTGGCTCTACCGATGGCTAGCTCTTAGTTAGCTCGGTTGGTAGGGGACTCTGCCGGTCTCGTAGAAGTCCCGAAATCGAGGCCCAGATCGGGTGGATTTTGTCGGTGGCACACCGGTTGTCCCGGGGCGCGAGTTGAGCTATCTCGAGCGGAAGTGCTTTTATTCTTGCGTCGTCATTTAAGAGAGAGCCCCGCAGATATTGCTGAGCGTTTATTTAGGAATAACTGGCGTCTTCGAGCGACTCGCTTGATGCTGGGCTGCGGTCGTCGACCAGTGCCAAAAGATATTTGGCAGATGCGAGAGTTAAAGAAGGCAAACAAAGAATTTTCACACTTGGAAAGTATTGCACATGTAACTGGCGGCAAAAATCGTGAAATTCTACTAACACGTTGAAGTCTTGGTTTATAAAGTGTAATCACTGTAGTCAGCGAGAGGACAAACAGGGCGGAGCGTCTCTTTTGGGTGCCCAGCCTTTGGCACATGCCCAGTCGCTCTCCTCAGTGCTTGGGGAGTGCGTGCACTCTCAAAGCCCGCGAGTCGATGAGGCGTTGTCGAAGGTAGAAAGGTCACGCTGGGGGCACGACAACTGAGACCGCTCCCCGCAATGTCCTTTGTTGCCGCTTTGGGACCACTTCCGATGCGCGGGCGGGATAGGACGCCAAACGCACCGGTTGGCATACTACGTTTGGGGCACCGTACAACAGTTGAAGAATCTAAGGAACGGTGAAAACACTGTTGCAAGACGGACAAATGCGCCGTATTTCCGCTTGTCCCTTCTCGCTTCGGAGGCTCTGCCTCGACGTGTCTGCGTCTCTCCCCGGGGATGCCCCCTGCAGGCCATGTCGAATGCGGAGGAGCAGGAAAACGAGCTGCTCGTCCTGGAGAGCATCTTCGACGCGTCGGTCTTCTCGGTGGACAAGGGCCAGCCGCCCACGGGTCACTTCTTGGCCTGCGTCACCCTACCCAAGCCGTTCTACGTCCTCATCCCCAAGGTCAATGCGCCGGGTGAGTGCTTACAGGCGAGTGGTGCAGCGAACCGAAATGGGGGCGCCAGTGCAACGACGAAACTCGCTCCAGATTGTCTGGGGTGTTTCCGAGCGTTATTCGGTCGCAAATAAAAAAGACCGTATTAAATAGCCCAGTGTACGGTCAAGTCCGTACGCGATGTATCATTCAAGCTGCCATTGGTGGCACTGCCAACATGCTGCTGAGGCAGAACGGCGAGCCCTCTTCAGGTGTCAGGCACTCCCAGTTTGATTATCCGCATCTCTTCTATCTGTACTTGCATCGGGTTACAGGCAATCCAAGCCAGGTTGCAAATGATCCTGACCAGATTGCAAGTAATCTAGGCCGAGTTGCTAGTAATCCTGGCTAGGCTCCAACAAATCTTTGCTAGGTTGCAAGGCTAAGTCGCATATAAAGGGCAGTCCAAACCGGCCCGCAACCTGTTCTCTGGGAGGCAGAACGCAGAATTTGTTTTAGCGGCACGACGTCACTGCTGGTAACATACTTCGGCTTTTGCTGGACGAACCTCACCGAGGTGGGTTAAGAGATCTTCCCTCTCCCCCTTTTGTTTGAGTTATAGAACAGTATGGGTGTGCTATTGGTCAATGTCCTCCCTCTCTTGTGCGTTTGGGAAAAGAAGTTCATCCTCTTCCTTTTTCCTTCCTTTTGGTTTTCGGGGCACCTGTACCCTATAAAACCACGATACTCTGTCCAATAAATTTCAGCTGTGTTTGAGACTTTGTGTTGTGTTGTCCTTTCCCCCCCCCCCCAGTCTCGGGGTTTTGTCTAAAATGTTAAACCTTCACCAGCTTATTTGCGCCCTAACCTTTTGTTCGGATATCAGAGTTGGAAATATTTCAACTTTTGGGACCCTGCAACAACTGGACGGGAGTAGGAGTGGGGAGGATGCTCCTGGCTTCTCGGGAACCCTGCAAAAGGACAAAGAGGAGCTAAAAAGCAGTTGCTTTTGTTTTCTCCTGGAAGCCACTCAAAATTCCCACAATAGGTGCTTTTTTTTTTCCCGATTCCGCCCAGGGCATCTACCACTGCATATTTTTCCCTTTCCCGCTGCATCCGGCGCAACGAACAACGCCCTCAACCGGCCCCACATTGATTTCTATTGGCGACTGGTTGTGACGTCAGACGCATTCCGTTGGGCCGCCTGGGAACCGCCAGGACTTCAATTAATCGGCCTGCTCCAGTCGCCGGTGCACTGGCTGCTTCTTCGCCCAAACAAGTCCACACACTTTCAACTTGATTGGGACCCGCACGTCATAAAAATATATCCGTCTTCTGCCTCCTGGAGACCGGATTGCAGCCTGTTTTGGACCGCCCTTAATCCCAGCCAAGTTTCGAAGAATCTCGGCCAGTTTGCAAGCAATCCCAGCCAGGTTGCATGTAATCCCAGTCAGGTTGCAAGCAACCTTTCCCGTGTGATTGCTTGGCATCTCGGGTCACTGCTACCTAGATATTATGCATGGCCAATCTTGGTGCGTGGGTACGAATGAAGTGTCGCTGCGCTCTTCGTCGACAGGGGAGATGGAAGACCTTGGAGTGGAGTACCTGCCGCCTATTCGCCTGGACTTTGAGTTGCCGGAAACATATCCGTCAGAGTCCCCTCCCAGTTTCTGCATCAGCTGCCCCTGGCTCACCCTGCGAGAGGTGAGGGAAACCGTTGGGTGGCGGATTGTGAGTCTGTTTGTGCCACCAGCAAACCATCTGCAGCTGGGTTAGGGATGAATAGATGAAGACCAAATAGTCATTCGTTTCCATACGGTTAAAGGCCCCAGGGGGAATTTCATAAAGAGGAGGATTGTATGATAAAAATAGACATAATCATACAGTATTGCAAAAAGTGATTACAGAAGAGGAGCCTGCTAAAGAGAACTAGAAAAGGTAATAGCACAATGCTGCAGCAAGTGCAGCATGCATGCTTGGGTATTCACAGCAGAACCTGCTTCAAAGGGTCTATGTATCTACACTGAATGAATGCCCAACATCGATCAGGAGCAACATTACACAGTGGCGTAACAAGAACGTATAAATTTTTATTTTTCCGAAATATTTTTTTATATTGTTTTATATTCTCGAATCAACCCAGTAAGCTCTAGCCATATTTCTTTATGGAGAAAGTAGTTTGGGCACGGAAGAGTTAGGAATTTGGTGGCCCTCTTGGCAGCTGGAGCGTCTGAGCCTGGCCCTGGACCAGTGCTGGCAGCGTGAACCCAACGTGGTGGTGCTCTACCGCTGGATGGGGTTGCTGCAGGACGAGGCCCTGGAACACCTGCAGCTGGAGACCAACCACAGCCTCAAGCCCCTGGTCCAGGACCTGGCCTGGCTGCCCAGCCGACCCGGTGAGTGGGCCCACTGGCTCCCGACCCTCGTCTAGTTGCACCCACTCGCTCCTGACCCTCGCCTAGTTGCAGTACAGTGCCGAGCAGATGCGCCACGAAAAGGCGCTGTGCGTTCTAAGAAGCCTGAAAACTCTAGTTCATGCAGAAAGGATAAAAAAAAGAATAAAAGCTGACACATCAAAGATGTATCTGCTTCGTCTGAGACACCATTGTTTGTGCTTTACATCCGCAAGAAAACAGCTCACCCCGGGGTAGAATAGGTGCTGGGGTTTTTCTCCTTACAACTGGTCTTCCATCTACCGCATCATGCAAAGATCTCGAAGGGAGATCTACCAAGAAATGAGGCTCATGGAGAATCTGCTCCCCGGCATCATGACTCATCTTTTTGGTTCGGGGTATGGGTCCCATCCTTCTTTCGTCTTTCTTCAAATTTCTCGAAACCTCTGCTCTTGGAATCTGCATGGAGCACCATTGTTACTTCAATGAATGCATCTTGCCGCAAGGCCAGCAAAGCAGTGTTTGAACCTCCGGTCATAATTTGTGACCTACACCTTTCTCCCAGTACATTGGAAGTGCTTTCCAAAGGTCCCAAGTTTTTCTCCGAATCTTCCCACCGCCAGAGTTGACCAATTGACATTGGTACATCAAGTCGCCTCACATATTCCAGAACAGGAGCGGTAAGTTTTTGAGCGTGGCAGTTTTTTCTGTCTGCAACCACACCCTTCCGAAAGCAAGCAGGTTCTTGATTTGGAATGTAGTTGAAGAGCTGCACCGGGGGCAACTTAAATTGCTTGAATTAGACAAGACCGGTGTCTTCGTGGTCTTGGATGAAGGAACCTGTGGAGAGAAGGTCACGAAAATATTGGAAAAGAACTTTGATCAACTAAAGAAGGGATTAACAGGATCTCCTGCAGTGCAAAAGTTGAAAAGACTTTTCATATCGACGAATCTGCCCTCTATCAAGAAAGACTCTTATCTACTCCAAAACAATATTTTTCCGGATCTTTTACAGCGAAGACACACAAGGAACGTGTGCCACTCATGTGCATAGTATCTGAAAGAGGTTGCTGGCAAAAACATTTGACTTTATTTCTACTAAAGCACCTCTCCACGGTGACTCCACAAAATTTATCTCCCACCTCACCTCCCTACACTCCACCACCCAGCCACACTCCATGTGTTCGCTAGATATTGAAGAACTATACTACAGTCCTGACCCCCGAGTTCTCTTGAATTTTGTTTCCGACGCACTCCCTGTCCCTGTAAGTTCCAAAATACCAAAGGGATCTCCGTCAAGAACTTCGCAGATCTTTTTTCCCTAAACCTTCGGTCCACACTCGTTCGTTGAATACAGCGGCAAAAGATTATGGCAAAAAAAAATTGACCGCATCTCCACGTGGTGAATGATGTTGCTTGGGGCGAAGCTCTGGTGGTGCTTGTCTGCGTAGACGCCGAGCCGCAGCATGCCGATCCTTTTCATTCATGTTAGTAGGAGAATGTGTGGTTTTCTTCTTTTTCTTTTTTTAAGCAGACAGATGGGATGGCATCTCAGAACCCCCTAGTCTTTTTTTTTCTTCTTTTTCTTTGAGCCTTTTCATTCATGTCAGTAGGAGAATGTGTGGTTTTCTTCTTTTTCTTTTTTTTCTTCTTTTTCTTTTTTCATAATTTTTTTTCATATTTTTTTTTCCAATTTTTTTTTTTCCCTACACGAGCACGTGAGCACGTGATCTCACGAGCAGAAGCACGAGCACCCGACGCCGGCCTACGGCGGACGGCGGACGGACATGGCTAGCCCCTAAGGAGCTTCGCCCCTAAAAAAAGGTGTTTGTATGGGCTCTTGCCTAGCCCCTGTGGTCAGTGAAGTTTTCCTCACTTATGTAGACCGATCAGTGAAGTCCCAACTTGATGTTTTCGCTCCCGAAAGCAGAGTGTATTGATACACAGATGATTATCTAGTTATTCATCTGACCTCCATCTCTTCATGGGCCATTTGTGAAGCATTCGATTCCTGCTTGTCGTGTCTTAAGTTTACGAGCGAAGAGCCAACACTTGAGGGTCCACAGTAACTGGATCTCAGACTTCATCTTTGACCTCAAGGCCTGTGCTGGAGTTTCCAGCAACAATCCAAAAGACCGGTTCTCCCTTTCTGCAGCGGCCACGCCAAGTCGGTAACGCTCGGAATTATTCGATGCCTGTCTGCCTCCTCTCGTTCAAAATCCCGTCCCCACCTCTCATCAGCAAGCGTCCGACGTCAGCAAGACCGACTGCTCCAAGCCAGGTACCCAGCAGACCTCCTCCGTACTACCCTTCAGCGTCTCCTCACAGCCCCCAACCGTCCTTCATCTAACAACAAAGGACACAGACAAGCACGTTCAGCCTGCATTCCGTACGTGCAGAACACCGCCTGAAGAGTCTTGCTGCTCGGTTGGACACAAAGTTGGCCTTCACGTGTAGGATGAAGTTAAAAGAAATGTGCCGAAGGGTGAATAACGGAAGTCATCCATCAGAATGCTCCATCAAGCACTCCAACAAGTACGTTAAATGCAAAAAAAAGCCAACATGGTCTATTCCGCAGACTTGCGGCATCCAGTACATCAGCCAGACGGGAAGATGCCTGAACGTTGTTTGCCTTGGGGAACACTTTTTAGAAGTTGCCAAGGCGTCGTCTGACTCGTACCATCCAACTGTTGCGCGTGCCCGCACATGCCATGATTGCACCCCTAGCTATGTAAACACTACAGCGCTTGGTTCACGCAAACACAACTATGGGCGAGAAATAATTAAAGCATTTGTGATCAAGAGTGCTACGAACAATGTTTCAAAACCTTCGTTGTCGTTATCGTCAAAAGGGCTGGAGTTCCTTGTGCCAGAATTATCCTAGAAAAAGCCTCCTTTATTTTTATTCTTTGTTTCGAGGAATTTAGTTTTCATATATTAAATTAATTTCTTTTTATGTATCTTAATTTTCTTAAATATAAATTGAGCTTTTTTATCTTTATTTTCTAGTATTTTTGTTTTCCTTCAATTCTTCTGGGACCAAAGTGTTGTTCGTAGTGCGATAAGCATAATATACCGTACTTGTTCGATTATAAGACGGACACGATTATAAGGCGAGGACCCACTTCAGAACATCACAAAAAAAATAAATAATAATCACGCATATGAGGCGAACGGTGGGCTTACCTTTATTTACTAAAAATTACTTAACACAGTTCGCAAAAACGAACAGAAAGTTATCAGTCACTATCGCCGTCACTATCGTCACTTTCTCCGGATGCCTCCTTGTCGCTGCTCAGCAGCCACACGTCGTCGTCCTCGCTCCCGTTCATCGCGTTTGATGTGCAGCATTTTCGAAAGGAGGCCAACACCATCTGCTCGGGAATGGCAGCCCACGCATCGGCAACCCACTGCGCCAAAGTCGCGAGGCTCGCGCGTTTTAGACGTCCGGTCGGCGTCAGAGACAGTGCAGCGTTGGAGCTGCTCATCCACTCTTGGTACAGCCGCCGTACATGATCTTTGAACGGTTTGTTCGAGCAAACATCCAACGGCTGTAACTGGCTTGTCATACCTCCTGGAATGACGACCAACTCTGTGCGAACGTCCTTCAGCTTCGTTTTTACCGGGAGAGTCGGGTGGCCCCTAAACGCATCCAAAACAAGCATGGACGGAAGGTTCATCAGGCATCCTGGCCGTCTGCACCAAACATTTTTTATCCAGTCGAGCATGAGCTCTTCGGTCATCCAGCGTTTTTCATTGCACCGTATGACGACGGACTTCGGAAATGACTCATTCTTGGGAATAGTCTTCCTCTTAAAGATAATGAACGGGGGAAGCTTCCTCCCGTCCGCCGTGCAGGCAAGCATCACTGTCGCAAGGCTCTTCTCGTGCCCCGTCGTGCGAATGCGCACTTCCTTCGCACCCTTCTTGTCCACCGAATAATTCGAAGGCATATCGAAATAAATGGGGGTTTCGTCCGCGTTCCCCATTTGCCCGAGAAGAAATGATGTTTTTTTTCTCAATGCGATGATGTACCGCTGATAGGACAGCAGCTTTTCTTCGTAGTCGTCAGGAAGCTTTTGCGCAACCGATGTCCGGCGGCGCAGGGAAAAGCCAGCTCGCTTCATAAATATCTGCGTCCATCCTCTGCTCACTTTGAAGACAGCCCGTGACAGACCTTCTTCGTTGGCGATTTCTCGGGCTTTGATCTGCAGGATCTCCATTGAAACGAGCAGATGCTGTGCTCTTCTTTCTTTTACAAACGCAGCGAGTTTCTGCTCAACTACTGGGAACCTGCCTTGCCATGGTCCCCGGAAAGCCTTGCGCGTGCCCGCTGTTAGAAATCCTTCTGGGCTCGCCACTTTCGGATATTACTTTCGTGAACGTCGAGCTGGCGACCCGCAGCACAATTTCCGACACTTTCGGCGAGCACGATCGCCTTTCTCTTGAAAGCGGCGTCGTACTGCATGCGGTGCTGCTTCTGTCGCGGCATCTCTGGTGACGCTCCAAGCCGAGGAATCGTCAAAAGGTCGATTCCAGCGAAGTTCAGCAATTTAGCACGAGAAACAAGAGAAAAACGCTCGGAAACGTGACCCGGAACAACGGGGAGCAAGAGCAGCAAGAGATGGATGGGTAGATGGAGATACAACCCTACCCTCGCCTAGCTCCCGTATGGACGAAAAAGAAAGCCGGTGTAGCGGGCGGCAGCTCGCGCCACCTAGCGACACCTTTTACACCTGAAACACATTCAGATTTGATTGCCATGAAAAAATTTGAATATAAGACGGGGGTTGACTTTTACTAGGGATTTTCTCTAAAAAAAGCTTGTCTTATAATCGAATAAATACGGTAAATGTGTCGTTGCTCATTGAAAGAACCCCGATTGTCTCTCCTTCGTCAATTTCAGTGTTTTATTCTTTTTGTGCAAACTATAGTTTATCCAATGTGCTCTGCTACATGTACCGTATAAACTGCAATAAAGGTAAAGTTGACCCCCTTAATTTACAAGTTGCAAAAAGTGAAAAAAGTTTTAATGGCAAGAAAATGCAACCTTACCGTGGTAACGAAATTGGCCAAGTATACGGAAAGACGAGAAAACACGGCACATTTGTTTAATTGCTTCGCACGCAATAAAACAGGAAGTGCGCGAGCGTTTCTGCTCAGATTCTTCAGAACCTTCTTCCGATGACGAGTTTACTAACACAATTCAAAGGGACGATGACGTCTTTTTGAATTGCATCCTCGAGAGTCCGGAGGCACGAGCGACCTCGACGGCTGTCGTACGGATGCACTCCGACGTGTCGGGTCTGGCCAAATCTGGCGCGCAGATCCCGAATAAAATTTGCCACCTTTGTTTCCAATTTGTGGTACACCGCAGTCCTTCCACGAAATGAAGTTTTCTTCGCCTTGCTGCACGCTGCCAGTTTTTGTCTCCTGCCTCGCCAGTAGTGTGTGCTTTTCTCCGATACACCAAACTCTCGCTGCGCTGCAAGATTCCCGTCGGATCTCTGTGTTCCGGACCGACTTCGTCGTCGTCTCAAGTGATGCTAAGAGAGCGCGAGACCAACACAGGCAGTGCACCGCAAGCAGATCAGCTCGCGCAGTCTGGTTTTGAGCCAGCGCCATGTTCGCCACAGATCACAGCCATATTCCGCTTTTCTCGGTCCCTGACCACTACATAATGTAAATAACTGCAATTAAACACTGGCGACGAGGATGGGATGCATCTTATGGGGATCACGAGTCGTCATCCCACAAGAGGCACAGCCAGCTGCCATGAAGCTCCTGCACGCAAATCATCCAGGAGTAACAGCAATGAAACGCTGTGCACGGAGTCACCTTTGGTGGCCTGACCTGGAAAAGGAAATCGACAGATGCGTCCAACTCTGCCCACAATGTCAGCAACAAGTATGCGCTCCTGTTGCAGCACCAAGTCCAGCTTGGGAACGTCCTCAGGAGTTGTGGAGTCTACTCCATATGGACTTTGTTGGTCCTTTTGAAGGAAAAATGCTGCTGATCGTTGTGGACGCATATTCCAAACGGCTCGAAGTACGCATCTGCTCGTCAGCAACCGCTGCCGTCGTTATTGACTCACTGCGTTCACTGTTTGCCACTTTTGGCATTCCAAAAGTTGTCTGCAGCGACAACGGCATGCCTTTTGTATCAAAAGAAACACACCAGTTCTTGGAGGCAAATGGCGTCCGTCATATCACAAGTTCCCCATATCACCCGGCTACCAACGGACAAGCCGAACGAATGGTTCGGGAAACAAAAGAATCGCTGCGTAAACTTTCCGAAGGAACGCTCAACTGTCGCTTGGCGCGATTTTTATTCAGGCAACACACAACTCCAAGCTCAACGACTAAAAAGACACCAGCAGAGTTGATGTTTGGACGGGAACTGTCTACTTCGTCGAGCAACATCCATCCGCAGGGCAAGGAAGATTCCCAAGAGTATCAAGATGCGAAGTTTCAGGAGTCGCAAACCGTCTTCATTAAGGGCTTTGCAGGACAACCTAAGTGGATCGAAGCCAAGGTTCTCCGCCAGCTTGGCCCACGATCATTTGAGGTAGAATCCTCAGATGGTAGGGTACAGAGAAGGCATGTCGACGACATGCGAAAGCGACTAGTTCCACACCAGGAACACCGCAAGGCAACTTTACCGAAGGTTCCACACCGGGAAGAGGGTAAATCAACTGCACCTCAAGTTTTAGGGTGTCCACTTTTTGACTTCAACTTGCCTGAAACAGAAGATGTAGTTGGTTTAGACAATAAAGGCCGGTTCTCACATGCAGCGAAGCGCTGATGTAGCGCTTCTCACGTGCCGTCAGCTACTTATTGTCTGCCATGAGCAACAGTTTTGACGGTGCGATACAAAGCTGGTGAATGCTTCCGTCAGCACGTGCTTAGCGCGAGATCAGCGCTATGCTTGTAGCGCTCCGCTGCATGTGTGAACAGGCCTTTACGGTGCGGAAACCAACTCGACAATGGCAAACGGGCCTGGTTCAGTTTTACCTCCGGCCTCTAGGCAGACTGACACACATCAGGCCACTGAGGAACCGACTACTGGTGCTTCAGCACTCAGTCCTGATGGGCCACCCTCATCAACATCTGCTCCGGTTCCGTCACCCAAAACTTCTGTTCCGGCACCTCTGCCCAGGACACGACCCCATCGCACGAAGAAAAAGCCAGTGCGATTTCCAGAGACCGAGTAGTACAGTTTCAAACTGCCGTCTAATCAAGAAGGGGGAAGTAATCCGGACCGACTTCGTCGTCGTCTCAAGTGATGCCAAGAGAGCGCGAGACCAACGCAGGCAGTGCACCGCAAGCAGATCAGCTCGCGCAGTCTGGTTTGAGCCAGCGCCATGTTCGCCACGGATCGCAGCCATATTCCGCTTTTCTCGGTCCCTGACCCTTGTACATAACTGCAATTAAACACTCTGCATTGGCGATTACGTTCTTCTTAAAGGCTACCGAGCACTGTCTTCTACTTTTGCTCGTTATCACTCGGGGAGCAGCAACAGTAGATGGAACAAACCAAGGAGCATAAGGGAAAATGAATCGTGACCATCGTGACAAGTGAACGAGTGCTAGGCGATTGCAAAGAAAAACAAGATGGTGGCTTCAGCCACCCAGTGTTGCGAGATTATTTTTGTTTTTCCGCTAATGACCATTATATAAGATGAGGGTCGACTTTTCCAGGTCCATTTTCAAAAGTAAATTCGACCTATATTCCGGTTTATACGGTACCTTGACAACTCACTTTGATCTAGTAATGTTGGCCTGGGAGGCGTCTTTGACTGGTGCATTAACCGCATCCTCAAATGCGATCTCTCGATTTCCGCCTGTTGTTGGGTTTTCGTGCGGCAACTCTGGGCCTAAATTGCTAAACAAGTGCCAGATTTAGGCTCCATTGCCGGTTCTTCGGTACATGGGTAGCAGCTTTGACTCGAGTCTGGCACTTTGGTAGAGAAGCGCCAAAGAAGAGTGCTCGTAATGCTAACCACCACCTTGGAGCCAAACCGTATTGGGCTCAAGATAGGCATCTTTATGGCGTGCTATGGTCCATTGCAACTGAAGAAAGTAGGGCGAGGGTAAGACGGGCCGGGGAGTAGAAAGCAGACGGAACGCTCGAGGAGAGGGAGAAACCTCCTTCTCTCTTTAGCGTCCTGTCTGCTTCCTCTTACCCTCACCCTACCTTGTTGAGTTGCAACAGACTATACCTGGGCTTGGACACTAAGCCCGTCCTGACTTGGCCTTGCGGTTACGGATGCAGGGGAGTGGCGGAAACGCTGCTTCCAGTCCCGGGGCAAGCTGCAGTACGACTGTCGCTGCTTCAAGGAGTGGCTCGATCATCGGCAGCTGGCACCCATGCTCAGGGGTGAGACCCGCCGCTCCCTTCTATTTCTTTAGGGCTCTCGTCCAGCGTTGGACCTTGCCTAGTTTTTGGCCCCGCTTGGCGATGCGGATAATCCGGCCGCGATCAGTTCTCCTAAACTGCAGTTGCCAATCCACTGTGCCGTGCTGTATCTTGATTTTGATTTGTGTCTTGCCCTTGTAGTTACATTTATATGGGCTGTTCTTAAATTCACGGTGCCTGACAGCCAGAAAAAACACTGTGCAGTTACACGATTAAAAAAAAAGGAAAATGTACAGAGGGGAAAAAACACATTACACCCCAACAGCCCATAAAACGAATGAAGAAATTGTAGTTCGTACACCACGATCTAAGCTCTTTTTTTTGGCAGCTCTAAGCGACTGCAGTTGCGCAAGTTAAGCGGGCAACATATTATAATAATAATGTAGGCAAAAAAACTGCACTCTTCTTCCATAATTCGTAAAAAGCTTTTTTTCTGGAATAAACCTTTTTGTTCTTGAACTTGCGTATTATCTACTTTGTAATACAAGTCAGTTCTCTGCCCTGCAAACGCAGTTGAAATCCCCCCTCGTGAATATGTTCTCTATTCAGTGGCGTTAAAAAGTCAAAGAAAGTCATTAATGCTTGTCTAGCGGCAGTTTATACTATCTGCTGTTGGAGCACGACACACTGCGAGGTAAGTCCGGGTCGTGACGTCACGGATGGAAACTATAAAGGCTGTCTGACACACTTGCGTTTGCTTACGACCTATGTCTTCTTACCTCTTACAACATGAGTGGCACAGTGACACCATCTTAGAGGTGGCCCTGGAACTACATTTTGCTAGAGTGAAGGCTTTGCAGTATTTCCGAGATCAAACGGTGTGTAAACGTCCAGCTACAAAAACAGAATCTCTCCCTAAAATTTACGGTGGGAGGGGGGGTCGCCTACCCCTGCCCTGTCAGGCCTGTACGTGAAGCCATGCTTAGAAGAAAATCAAGATAATGGGTAGATGCCACGAGAAACACACCGCAGAAATTTTTGAAGCATTTAGCGTACCTGACACGGGCGAGTGATGTGTCAGCCAGCCATCGGTTTCTTTAACGGAGACAGAAATGGTCTTTCTGCGATCGTTTGCACACGGTCAAATCCGCATGCCTCCCTCGAGGTCGTGCGCCCCTGTGCCCGTGCGGCCGTCGCTCAAGCTGATTCTGCGGTCTGCACTTCTCTCTTTCTTTCTTCCTTTTAACACATGCGAGTTGTGAGCGTGCGCTTGTCCGTCGTCTCCGTGTTTCTCTCCTCCGTTCCCGTTCTTTTGTGCGCAACTTCAGCCATGTACCATTTGTGAGGAATGGACGTTCATAAGATTGTCAAAAGCTTTTCGAGCCAAAAAGAAAAGAACGATGCTCGGAAAAGGTAGGAAATGTGCGGCTACCCGATAAATGGCGCTGGCGTGCCTGCTCATCGTAAGAGATTGCAAGGGGTTTTAATGCACTCAATCGTAAGCAGTCATGAGTGTGGGAACCAGCCTTCAGAGAGTGCCACCATGGCATCTCGCCACCGGCACCCCGACCGTCCATCGTGGCTGTAGCCCCGCCCAAGACACGCGCACTCCGCGTCGCGCTTGCAGAGTACAACGCGCAGGAGAAGCGCCGGGTGTTCGACAGCGAGTGGCTGACCTGCCAGGTGTGCCTGACGTCCAAGCTGGGCCGGGAGTTCGAGCCCCTGGTGGGCTGCGGCCACCCGTTCTGCCGGGAGTGCCTGGAGCAGCACTTCCGCATCCAAGTGGAGAGCGGGGCCACCCTGTGCTGCCCGCAGGAGGGCTGCACCGCGCAGGCCCTGCCCACGCAGGTGGGTGCCCTCCTCCTCCTCGCGGCAATGGTACCCACGGCGCCACGGCGTTGTTTACGAATTCCCGACCTGCCCCAGACGGCAAACGCGCCGAAGCTCGACGGGAGACACCGGATATATCAGTCTTGGCGTCGCTGCAAGCCGTCATCGATACGCTGCCAGACGTGCAGACGGCGATGCCGACGCAAGCTAGGTGGTGCTGCTGTGCGAATCTGTTAGTTGTTATGTTTGTAAGGGAGAAGCACGGCACTTGTCTTCTTGGTGGTGTTGGCCCAATGAACCGAGCCCTCCTTAAAGGGATACTTCAACGAAATTTGAAATATACCCGTCGTGTTTAGAAATAGGCTGAATATTATCCACAATATCCGTATGACAATCGCATGTTTGTATTTTGAGCCTGATGGCTGTATTTTTCGTTATAAACGGCCAACTCTGGCAAGCGCTGGTAGAGCAGCCAGCGGAAAGCACGTCACATCCGGCGCAATCGTGATGTAGTCTGTCTCGAGATGAGCAAAGCTGCGGCGAGGCTGACGTCGTCAGGATGTCTTAGCCCTTCCAGCCACCGAAGCGGCCGAAGCACGCCAGCGATCGGGCCACCGCAACTAGCCCCAAAGCAGCTTTTGTACGAATTTTGAGTGACGGGTTAATCGTCTATAATCTTGTATAGGGACAATAGCGACGTCTGGGACGCACTCAAGAGAGTCTAGGTGAGAGGGGATTTCCTCCTTCCTCTCTTCTCTCGTGGTGGCCGGAGGTGAGACAGCTACCTTCACTACCTGTCAAGGTTCCTAGATGGGCATTACAAACAAGGCGTTAGCGACATCTACCTGGTGCTTTTTGCTAATCGTTTAATTTGTCTTAAAATTCCTTTTTGTGGCTTTTTTAACGAGAGATTGGTGTTTCTGATGTGATACTGCTCCCTTGAACACGAATAGACCGAAAAAAAAAACGCAGAAAGTTTGCTGTAGTATCCTTTTAAAGGGGGCAGTACAACGATTTTAACGTCGTAAGAATTTGCAGCTCGTATTTCGTAGACTGTCTTTCTTGGCACAGGGGAGAGAAAATGTGTTACCTTCCCTCGAAATCCTGAGATTTCGCTGCGTGATCGCGAAGGAAAAAATGGGTGCCTTTTTTCGCCCACAACGTGGGATAGATTGAAAGCGATAGCTGTAGCGCGTTCGCGTAATGAAGGCGAGAGGGCGTCGTCACGTGCCCAAGGATGGTATGTGACGGTGCCGTTTCGCCCGCACTGCGCAAACGTGCCAACAGTCATTGTTTTTACTACTTGGCACGTTGATGGGAAAACCTGCGCGGACACGAGCGAAGGCGCAGATTTTCTCGGTGTTGTTCAATGGCGAAGGGAGGGGGTAACGTTGACGTTCGGCCACGAGCGGAGAAACGAGGCGAAGCTCGGCAGGGAAGGCGGGTGCAAGGCGAGGGGTTTCGGCAGAACATGCGTTACGTTTCGACTTGGGTTCGAGAAGTAGAGATGTCATAGTCAAGTCGAACGCGGTGGAAGTTTCCTCCAACATCACGGCGTAGCAACTGGATGCTGCCAAAGCGGGATTTCGTGTAACGTGAGTAACGTCTGAAAACAGCTGTTATGAAGTTACTGTTAGTGGACGACGCTCCCTCATCATCACGCCGTTATCGGCGGGTCGTCGGGGGTGTTCTTTCTTCTTTCTCCTCGCACTATGTAGGGAGAGAAGCAGGGGTTTTACATCTCTGCTGCAACGACAGACGACAAACGGCGACCCAGAAATCCCCGCAAAATGTCCCCTGTAAAGCAATCGCTTTAGAAACAAATTTTTTCCCCACTTGTAGCCCCATGTGGCGGTCGTAGGAACCGCGGTGTGACACCATGCGGGGCACGCAAGTTTTTGTGGCGCCATTATCGGAATCGAACAAAACCTAGTTTCTCTCTGCCGCTACCCTCTCCATCTTTCCCGTGGCGAACCGTGTTTTGTCTCGATTGCTCGCTGCGACCTTCAACAGTGCTAAGCAGGTGCGGTGCTCTATTGTAGCCGAGTCGGACCTCGAAAGTTTAACAGTTGCGGGGTGAGGGCTGAGGGCACTTAAGACAAAACCAATCATGGCACTTTCTGCGACGTCACTGTGCTCCTCACTCAAAAGACTGTGTGAGTTGAGGAGTACCCCAACCCTCAGTTTGTTAGATTTTTTTATGCACGCACGACAAGATGTTTTTAGAGCGCAGCTCTTAGGCGCCCATTTCCGGTTTGAGCGGCATCGCCGTTACCGTCGGCGTAACCGCGTGTTGCATTATGCAAAAATTTAGCGGGGAAATTTTTCAGCTAAATGGGAGGGGAGCAGGAGAGGAGGAGGGGCATATCCTCTCCTCCTCCTCAAGAGCTGCGCTCTAATTCGGCGTTACAGAGCATTGTAAACATCGTTAATTTTTTTTTTATTCTTTAGGCCAGTGGTTTTGAATCATCAATGTTTCGCGGACCCCTTGTGGATCGGCGGAGATGATGGAGGGCTCCGTTCGTGGTGAGGGGAGGGGAAAGGTATAGTTTAGATATAATAATGATTTAATAAATGGATATAACTAAGTGCTAGTGTGAAGTAGACCTCTCTTATTAACATACACACGAGAAAACTGCCAAAAAACTGAAACATTTCTTCTTGACCTGAAAAAAGACACCCTTTATTGCCGGGCTTGACTGATGAGGCAGGGCTTCGCAGACCCCTAAGGAAGCCTTCGCGGACCCCAAAGGGTCCGCGGAGGGCCCTTTGGGGTCCGCGGAGATGCCCTCTGTGCGACCCCCAAATTCGATGGGAGGCCCCTTGGTGCGCAGGTGAAGGCCCTGGTGGGGGAGGCCCTGGGGACCCGGTACGAGGAGCACCTGCTGAGCCAGTACCTGGCCAGCCAGGCGGACCTGACGTACTGCCCCCGGCTGCAGTGCCAGCAGGCGGTGGTCACGGAGCCCGACCTGCCCATGGCCCGGTGCCCCAGCTGCCACTTCGTCTTCTGCCTCTACTGCCGCATGGTCTACCACGGGGTGCAGCCCTGCCGACTCAAGCCCGGTGGGTGCCACCCGCACGTCCCATCCTTTACCGCGTCTCCAAGGGGGGGGGGGGGGGGGGGGGGGCGCGAAGACGGGAGCAGGACGTGGTAAATCGTAAGCGCCAATGTCAGTAATCTCGGAAGAAAGGACGAGGAAGAGGGTGACAAAGAGGTGGAAAAAGAAAGCATACGATAGTTTAGGCGGGTTCGTTTTGCCGCGACGCATTGGAAGTTTGAGCACTCGTCGACTTTACTTTTATACAATGCGCAATGCCGATGTTTCACTGCAAAGGAAGCTACAAAAGAACTACTAGGCGCAGACCTTGCAGGTGATGTTCTGCTGCTTCTTTGGGTATTTTAAAGGGAAACTAAAGCGGTTCTGTATTTGAGGAAAAAAAAAACGCTTAAGTCGTTTTCACTTGGCCTCCAGGATTACGAATATCGAGATTATTTATCAATTTGGGGCACGGAGGCTGCAGAAAATAATTTTTAAGTTACCGTTGAAGCCCCTCCTTCCCGGGCGTGACGTCACGTACAGCGTTTCAGGATCTCTGCTCTCGCGCATCTTCAGCGCCTATCAAACCTATGTACGTGCACCCTCGCTATTTCCAGAAAGGTCAGAAAAAGATATCATGACTGGTGTCAGTGCAAGGGAACATACCTGGCAAGCTTGCAATTGCACAAGCTGTCCACACGAGCGACACGCGCTTGGCGGCCGAAAGATCTGCGGACGACGTAACGACCGGATAAAGGGTTTTCGCGTTTTTTTGCGTCTAGTTACACCTTCGGGAAAAACGAACGTGACATTCAGATTCACTGGATAAAAATACTCTAGAATTTGCCTCTAACTCGTTTTTTTCAAGAACCTC
The DNA here is from genome assembly GCA_013358835.2 of Ixodes persulcatus. Lineage (NCBI taxonomy): Eukaryota > Metazoa > Arthropoda > Arachnida > Ixodida > Ixodidae > Ixodes > Ixodes persulcatus. The sequence goes on from JABSTQ010010622.1 coordinate 68,516, forward strand.
TTTAGCTTCCTTTTAGGGTGGCGCCAGCAATATGGGCCCACTGGGACCACTTATTTCTTCGGCCGGATTAATTATTATATTAACTCTTGGTGCCACTGACTTCAAGATGTGCGTCGTTTTGTCCCTCCCCGTGTTCACGCTTTCGGTGTCTAATTGCGGCCAACGTGCTCAAAACCCAGGGGGTGACGGTTGTCAGACGGGCGGGCACGGCAGGCACACACGGACGGCAAAGATAGCCCCCATCGATTGGGGCGATATTGAATTTGTCTGAAATAAATTTATGGTGTATTCTTCATTGCAGAAATAAACCAAGCGTCGCTGAGCGCTCTTCTCCGCCCTAACATGGCGCTAGCACTCGGGACCCAGGTGTCAAAGTTTCGGAGATTGCCGTCATCTAATTAAAATATTACGAAAGCACTTTTCGGAAATGTTTTGAGGTCCAGATGCGTGGAGATGAATGGCATTAACTGTGAAGATGTTTGCTGGGGATCCTGCCCCTCCTTTTGTTTTAGATGCGGAGCATCTCTTGCTCGGGTCTATGTCCCGCGGCGTCGTAGTCCGCACTCACACTACGCATGCACAACTCTCCTCCTTCCCTCTCTCCAACAGCTGCGCGTTACTCTTTCCGCTCTCTCTCTCTACCAGCTGCGTGCACTTTGCGTGCGTTCGCTTCTACTCACACCGCACGCGCATGCGCAACTCTCCTCCTCTAGTCTCCTCTCCTTCAAGTGTGAATATAAGCAGCGGTAGCGCGCTGCGCGCGTTCAGTTCAGCGCTGTTGACTCCACTTCACTCCGTTCTTCCGATGAAGTGTGATGGAAGCAACAGTCCCGTCAGTTAGTGGGTTGGCGCATGAACGTTGACATTGCGGGCTACGCTACGGTCGCGCGTACGCAGGGGTTTGGACGACCTGCGGGCGGTGTAGAAATCTACGTCAAGCGTTCCGACAAACATTCTGTCAACGCGCTGGACCTACAACTGCGCCCCACTGCTGACCAACGTAGCAACGGCGAGCATTGTGCCGCTAGCGTCTACGGCGTTAACGTCATGACCATGTACCTCGCACCCAACCTCTCACGCACAGCCGTGGAGCAGTACATCGACGAGGCCATGGGTGACTACCAAAAGCAATACGCAGACACACATCCTTTCATGCTCATTGGCGACTTTAATGTCAACGTCATGAAGAGCCATTGGATAGTTGAGTACATGTCATCACACCACTCGCTGCAACACGTATCATACGACGACTGCAAACAACAGCCAACTACCATTCACGGCACATGCATTGATCACGTCTTCACCAATTTCAAGATCCACCCACTGCACCAAGATCCCCTCACGGTTCACTTCAGCGACCACAAAGCCATCCTCATCAAAGCAAAGTGCACACCTCAAGTACTAGACGCTGCTCAATAAAGACCTTCGTTAACCGTTTCACCTTCGTCTACGCAATTAAATAAATTACACCATCTTCCCGAGGGGAACCATGGGGTGATAAAGAGCATCGCGGAGTTTCCAACAACGTTCACGCGATGTGTGGTAACCAACGCAAGTTAACAACGTAATAACACGCAAGTTAACAACGTTACTAACAACGTTACTAACACCGTTAATAACACCGTTAATAACGATCCGCGATGCTCCGCATCACCCCATGGTTCCCCTCGGGAAGATGGTGTAAATTTTTTACGAATGTCCCCTCCCCCCCACGGCCCAGGGAAACACAGGTCGGTCAGGTGTGGGTTTCCTTTTAATGTTTTGCCACGCATCCTTTCTCCCGATGGGTAGAGGGGCGCGACTAACCCCCGTAGGTTTCCCGAAGGTTGCAACCTCGGGGGGCCGGTTGGAGAGTCGCTTGGCGGGGACGCGCGTTGCTTGGGGGAAGTTGTTGCAACGCCTCTCGCCTCGTTCTGGTGGACGTGTCCCCGAGGGACGCCGCGGCCGGACCCCCAAGCGCGTCTGTCGTCTGTTTCTGGGTGGACGCTGGGTGGAGTCGCCCGCTGACGTGTCATTGCTTTCTGGGAAGTCGTCCGCTTCTGCTTCTCGCCTGTCCGCGCTTGTCGAGCGCCTGGAATGCCGAGGGTGCGTTGGTACCACCGGATGCCGAACGCTGGGTGGGAGGTCGACCTTTCCGGGAAAACGGGAAAGGGGAGGCGGACGGGGCACTATGAGAAGACTTGCGGGGAGACGGCACGGGTTTCTTGGTCCAGAGGCGACGATGTTCGGACTTTGGGTGTATACCTGTCCTGCTCTTTGAAATGTACAAATGATACGTTCTGTTACCATCAACTCTGGAGTCGCGTCTGCCGTTCCTGGTCACCACCACCACATTCAGTGGCCACCTCTCTGCCGCCTCATCATTCGGGTCCCGACGCGATTCCCCGGAAAACTTGGAAGAACCTTCATCACTACGACTACTGGAAACAGGCCCCACTTTTTCACTGCGAATTTCCCAAAATTGCTCGTAACTTTTGATTGGATGATCACAAGCTCTGAAACTTTGGCATCTGGTTCAGTTAGTTTGCGTTACATTTGTGGGGAGAATAAGTGTTTGGCAAGGCAAAGTTTATTTTTGCGGCGAAAAAAAAAACAGTTGAATTTTTTTCATAGAGATGTACTAATCACATGACTTGTTATAGCAGACGGAAGGAACTAACAGATTAATGCATTATCGCGCTAATGTCACCATTGACAGCTCCGGTGAGAGATGCCTGTGGGGGGGGTACTGGATTGGATGCGCACCATTGTTTTTCGGAGAGCTTTTTGGAAGCCCGCACCTAGCAAGGTGATGTAGAAGAAGACGGACGCACACAAATTGGTGGGATTAAAAAGGTATGAAAAAAATTAGACAAATAAAAAAACACGGACAGCACATCAGGTGTGCTGTCCATGTACCATCTTGTATTTTCAATTTTTTCGAAAGTTTTTACACATTCTCCCAATGCACTTACCTCAAGTAGTTTGCGGCTTTACGTCTACCTGTGTGTTTTGGGATGCTCCTTCACAAGAAAGTTGCATGTGGAAGATTTTTTCTTTGTCCATTTTTTGTTACCTTTCTGAATGCATGATTTCTATTAAAAACACACTCGTGTTGTCTCTTGGGGTTTCCACAGAATTTTGCTAGAAGTTTCCTGAATTTCTATGAACTTTCTGGAGGTCTCCCGGAAGTTTCCAAGCAGTTTCCTGAAAGTTTCCTGGAAGGTTCTTGAAAGTTTCCCAGAAAGTCCATGGATGTTTCTTAGAAATTTTCTGAAAGTTTGCTGAAAGTTTTCTGGAAGTTTCGTGGAAGGTTTGTGAAAGTCTCCTGGATGTTTTGTTAGTCTTGGAAGTTTCTTTAATGTCTCCTTAAAGTTTCCCTATTTTCTTAATGTCCCCTTAAATTTTTTTCTTTACGTCTCCTTAAAACGCCTCCTTGAAGTTTCCTTAAAGTTTTTTTAATGTCTCCTTAAAGATTCCCTAATGTTTCTTGAAGTTGACCGGAAGCTTCCAGGTTCCTTTGCGAGTTTTTTCCATCAGCTTCTGCTGCCCTGCTGGCTTTTCTTCAGGGACTTGGACGCGTAACCCTTTAAACAGTGTGGATAGAGAGCCGAGTAAAAAGCCCGTAGTCCTAAAATTGCCAGGACTACAGGCTTGAGCTAGTTTCTTAGAGAATTTTAGGCATCAATAATTTTTCTCTTTCACACTGGAGTTTTCCTACTTTACGGAGTCGGTGTACATTCTTGTAAATCAAAACTTTTCAGTGTTTTTATTCTCCTAACTGAGCAAGCGCAAAGTGCTTCCCCACCTGTAAAAACGATTTAGCGTGCAAGGAGCAATTTATGGTGGAGGCTTTGGCTAAGTTAAGGTTTTCCTGGTGCAGTCACCTAAAGAAGTTGAGCAAGGATTTTTACTTCTGGAAAACATAAAAAAAGGGGACCAAAAAATTTAGAACAGAATTTTAGGAAATTGTTACAAAAATAAGGAGAGGCTGAATTCTATTCAAAAACAGAATGCTCCACATATGGGCATGCTTTACAGATTGATTTTCAAAAAGCAGTGGAAGTGTGGCCTGTAATGGTGGGTTATACGACCCGGGCTAGCCATCGCAATAAATCGAATAATTAACTAAATTTTGCTAATTAACTTTTACTTGACTAAATTAGTGAAAGTAGGCATATGGTTCCAATTAGAAACTTGCAGAGCCTCATCGGAAACCACTAAATCAGTTAGGTCTAGAAAGACTTGGAGCATGTGGGAAACGGGGCGGTGCCCTAAAACGGGGGTCTCCAAACCCCGCTTGTGGAGGCCTTCCGACCGGCCCATGGCTGCCCGTGGCCAGCTTCCAGGAGCCCCCCCCCCTACCGGCGCCAAAGTAACCACGCGTATAGAAACGGCGCCGTGCCGTCTTGGCAGTTTTTGGCAGCCAGGATTTAGGGATGCTGCGACAACGGCGACAGTTGCATTCTCTCGTACCTTGTTTTAGAGGTTCTTCGCCCAACCGCCAGGGTTGCGACATCCGACAGCATGCCAGTCCGGCTTTCGTTTCATCATTTGTTGCCTTTCGACGCGTGGGCGGAATGGGACGTTAAGCGCACCGGTCGCAGACGTGTTCCAGGTACTGCAGTTCCGCGTGGAATCGACCTCTCGAACTGGCCGCGACCGTTCCCGCGCAGGGGAGCAGCGTGCGATCCGGGACCAGTACCTCAACGGGTCGGCGGCGGAGAAGCGGCAGATGGAGAAGCGCTACGGGCGGCGCACCCTGCAGCTGGTGGTGGACGAGAGCCTGTCCCAGGACTGGATGCAGGAGCACAGCAAGAAGTGCCCTCACTGCGCGGTCTCCATAGAGGTAGTGCCTTGGTTGTCCGTACCCTTCCGAGGGATGGCCGCCTTGGTGGCTCCGGGAAACAGGGAAGGTGGGGGGGGGGAACCCGCCATCCAGTTTGGGGGATTGCAGTGCGACCGAGAGTTTGGTCGGTCGTTTGTTTATTTGCAAAGTCTCGCCGGGTCAGCAGATTTTTGTTTGGAAGTTATAGCTAAGTCCTCGACTGTCCCTGTTCCTAAGTAAAGCACTTGTAGAGTCTGAGCACTATCTTAGCAGATTTGAGCCATTCATTCGCATAGCTATGAGCCAGAACAGGTATGTGCACCATTGTTTACAGGGTCTGTAGGTTTCTGAACCGCTTCACAGCATCACTGCCTATCAAAAGAAATAGGCGTTCCTCGAGACTGAAAAGCTTAAGGATCCCGTCGTAGACTATTGAAGCGGCCAAGGCTAACTATTTGGGGGACAGTCTTAGAATGGGATTATCACGCTTCGTGAATTTAAAAATGTTAGACTTTTAAATACAAAAAAAAAAGGAAGTTTGTTTTTTTGACAACGTTTGGCAAGGTTCGGCAAACTCTACCGTATGACGTAATTGAGGTTGCCCAATAATCTAAGTATCCCTGAGAAATCGAGTCGACGGCGCTGGTTTGTCTTGGAATTCGGGGGAGGTCCTAAGAGGTACTTTCGTTCACAGTTTGCAGCAGGGGCGGATTTAGAGGGGGGGTCCGGATGTCCTGACCCCCCTCTTGATTTCTGCATGTGTAAAATTTAGGGCGTGAAACGAGGGAGAGGGGGTTCCTAAACAAATGGTACGCTGACCAACACCTGACCCCCCCCTCAGGAAATTCCTGCATCCGCCCCTGGTTCGCAGACTTCAAACCCAGTTTCATTTGACGGTCTCATCAACATGCAACCGCCCTTCCTCACACGGAGTGACGACGCATTGTCGCCGCGCGCCGCTAGGTTCCACCGAATAAGCTACGCTTCAGAGTGACAACACTTCGGACATCTTGGTGTCATGGTTGCCCGCTATGCGAATTAGGAGAAAACTTTTTTGTTTCCCAGAAACATTCCACGACGGTCCGCGACGGGGCAAAACTGACATCGCCCGCGTGCTTCCTGATGCCAGTGAAAGCTCGGAAAGTCGCGCTTTCGAATCGTAGCTGTCGCCAATTGTGCCCGTTCTGCAATGAAAAGGCGGCGCCCACGAGACAGTCGGGGAATGGGGAGTGTCGGCACTTTATGCCACGAGTTCTCAAGTACTACCCTCGGGGCATTCCCCCGGCTCTCAAGTGTCTTCGATTGTCCCTGTCCCTAAGGAGGTGTTATCTTTTCAGTTTAAGGACTATCTTAGAAGATCTGAGCCATCCGTAAATGCGTAACTACCGTATTTTCCGGACTACGGTCTGCACCCGGTGTATAGTCTGCCTGCAGTTGCCAATTTGGGGACAAAAATGAAAGTTTTAAATATATCGAAAACGTTCTCCTCAGGGGTGCTTTCCCTAAATAATTTCTCGCAAACCACCGCAAGAGACGGCGGTATTTTTTACGTATTTTTTCCGCTTGTACGCAGCAGGATTTCAACTTCGAACTTTGCCCGTCTTTTGTTCGAACCCATCGCAACGTTTCCCTTCCTTTTCAACTTTGGCGCATGGTTTTGTTTTCTGTTGCTTGCCATTTTTATTTTTTCATCCTTTTCGATATGCAGGTTTGGTCGCAGAATGATGGGGTCGATTTTGTTTTTTGCGAGCTGTCTAAGCTTGCAGATTTGTTCAACTAATATTAGCAGCAAAAAAAAAAAAAAGAAAAGCCTGCTTACTGCACAATTACCAGGTACTTTGGTCAACATCTGTAGCAGTGGCAAGCGAGCTGCCATGCTCTGCAATTTGTGAGCTATTCATACTGGGCGAAAATAGAGGGGGCCTCAGCAGGCCTGCGAAACTTAGGGTCGGGCCGGACCGGCTGTCAAAAATAAATAGCAAGCAGTGGTGGGGCCCGAGCCCAAGAGGCAGCGGACCGGGCTCCTAAATATCGGCCCACGCAGACCTCTAGTCCACACGCCGTGCATAGTGCGCACCTGATGCGTAGTCGATACGAAAGTCTCCTCATATGCAGCACGCCTTGACAAATGTCTGCTCTCTTAGCTTACAAAGGAGCTTGGATCATACATAAATCATCATTAACATACTCTCTTATTCACAAAATTTGTCACGTCTCGTCGTAACAAACTATTTTGAAAAGCGAAATTCCTGCATAGTCCGGACCGCATAAATTTTCAATTTTGAAGCATATATAGTTTGCAGAAGGTTCCTTAGTGTTTTGTCGAAACTCCTTTCGTGGAATTATGTTTCGAGGACAACTTCTCATAGACACACGTTTCGTCAACACTAACGTTTCATCGACACTCGTTACGCGAACTGCACGTTGTAGGGAGCATAGTTATTACAATAAACGCTAGAGGTTCAGGTGGCGCTAGTGTGCTGTTGCATTTTGAAGCAGACAGCAACCAGTCTAAATTTGACTTCCGGTAATGCATTCCTATGGGAAAACGGAAATGCGTTTTCTTTGCGCTGGATTATAAGAGCAAATTCTGCTTAGTGTTCTGACAGAATAAAAAGTTTGGAACACTGCGCTAAAATAACCCAATACACATGTATAATACATGTCAACGTTGCAGACTGCTATTATAGGGCACGTGTTTACGCGTATAGTCAATGCTATGAAGCACGCAGATTGAATCAGCTTGACAAATCACCAAAAGGATGCTAATATATGCCAAATCAAAGAATCAAAACAGACAAGAACGAAGCATGGAGTTATGGAACGAACAACACTTACTGAATTTTTTCGTTTCCGTCATCTGAATGCTATTACAGCTTGAATAAACCTTACACACATTTTAATTGTTCTTTTTGCTTGAATTGATAGCTTATATTGACATATCACGCTGTACAACATAGACCTGGGCCTCAAATTTTTGCTCAGTAATAAAAAAAAAAATTAACTAAATAATTTACACTTTTATAATTTGAATAAAGGTACATAGTACCCGTTACGAGAAAAGAAACTACGCTGATTTCTATTATTCCCTGGTGAAGAGAAAAATATTACTTACATTTCCCCATTGGAATACACAGGAAGACTGGAAAAGTAGACTGGTTGCTGTCTGCTTCAATTTGCAACCGGAAGTCCCATAGACACTAACGCCAGCTGAGCCTCTAGCGTTTGTGGCAAAACTCTATGGTAGGGACATTGTGTTGGCATGTATCAGCAAAGTGCATGTTAACCCATCCCCCTTGCTTGTTTACGCTGCTTCGTGGCGACAGTCTGATGCAGCTTATGTCAATGAAACGAATTGTCAATGAAACAATTTTCTCGATGAAACGGCGTTCGACGAACTGATTGCCACCGTCCACGGGCTAAAGTCCGGAAACTATGGCATGTGCCGAACACTCGCTGTTGTGTGGATTACTCTTCACGAAGCCTGTTGGCCTCTGCACCACCTTATTCGCAGCAATGCAGAGGCCGGTAGGAGATCTTTAGCTCTCATTCGGGAGAAATGAGCATTCCTCAGATGTCTAAAAGTTTGAGAACCCTCAGCTCTAGGCGTAGCTCACTCGGCGGTCCTAAGCACCGCTCACCCGCGAGCCTCGGCGCCGCCGCGCAGAACTGACGGAGCGCCGCGTCTCCCGCAGAAGCAGGACGGCTGCAACAAGATGACCTGCTGGCGCTGTGGCACCTACTTCTGCTGGCTGTGCGCCGTGCCGCTCAAGTCGGCCACCAACCCGTACCAGCACTTCAGCGACCCCAACTCGCCGTGCTTCAACAAACTCTTTGAGGGCATCCAGGGTGCTGAAGACTTCGACGACAACCACGAACTCGGGGAGTTCTTGTTATAGGGGACGTGCGGCAGGTGTGTGCGTGTGCAAGTCCAGAGTGATCAGGCCACGGTGCCGGAGTTTCCGCGTCGTCTGCCGGGGACCGGCGCAGGCTGGACTCGAGGATTGCGTCAGCGTCCGACCATGACAGTTCTGGCAGAATTGAAATGAATGCGGTGCAAAGGAACGAGGACTAGTACGAGTAATAGACTAGTAAGAGGACGGAAGGCCGCTACTAGTCCTCGTCTTTTTGCGCCATCTTTATTTCAATACGTGTAACGACAGTGTCCGATCCGCGCCCAGCGCCGGCTTCCCGCAGGCGACGCGGAAAGATCCAGTGCCACGACCGCGTCGCCCGAGAGGCGTCGGTGGAAGCCGTCGGCGCTGTTGGCAAGAACCGTGCCCGGCGAGGCGCGGCCGTCGTCGGCGTCGTGTTTTGTGCGTCGAGTTGTACAGGGTGGTTTTTATTTTGAAGTCGGCAGAACGTCGGCAGGAAGGCATCCTTCGGTCGGACGCGTCGTCGTCGTCGGGGGATCCGTCTGCAAGGCCCGAAGGGGGCTGTGATGTCGGGGATCCGCACGTTCTTACAAATGCAAAGCGGAGCGTTCCCGCCTTACGCACACTGCGGTCACCGAGAACGGCGGGGCATGAAATTCGAATGCCCGGCCACCGGCACGCACCGCACACCTTCCGCCACGCTTTGCGTGCGCTCGAAGTGCGCGAGACGTCGAGGCATCGTAGACAATACGAAGCTGGTGCCGGAGGCGGGACGACCGAAACTCTTCCCCGCCGTTTTCGCATCGTCGGCGACCGTGACACGTTTATTCGGCCAACATTATTCCTTCCTTCAATTTTATTTTTTCTTTAAAATTTTGTTACGAGCGCACCATTAGACGAGGCGCGTTCCGTTTACTTGCTAGTTACGCTCCGTCTCTATGCTAACGTGCTCATCCTGGGAGCATCGTTCATTCGTTTTAACTTGAAAATCCGGTTGCCCGATCTTTAACGAGGTTACGATTATAATTAGTAGACAGGTCGTCTGATCGTCGTAGCGTACATTCCGTTCTCTTCTAACGTGCCGAGTGCAGGTGCGATTTCGCCCTAGTCGTTTTTACTCTCGGATTAATGCAGCTTTAATTTGACGGCACGTCGTGCCGAAAATCGGGTTTAATGAAGTGAAGCCTCCGCGAGAATTTCTGTTCAGTGAAAGAGAAGCATTTGACTATAACAGCTTTAATATAATGTTCAAATTCGTTAGAAACAAAAACGCCCGTTTGTACGACGGACTACTAAACGAGTTGGACAGACAGCTCTGACTCGTAATAAACATTACTGGCGAGCTTTTTTCTTTTTTTAATCTTTAGTTACAAGTTAGTGCCTTGTCTGTTCAATTCATTTACTTGTCGGTCGTCTCTCTGGGCTGTTTTCTTTTAATTCCGAGTATGTTCTACGCAACAAACCCCAAGCGTTACTACACCGCTGCTACACCTATCGCAATGTAACACCCAAGACTGTAGTGCGGAAAAATTAATAAACTTCTGAGTCGAAGAAAAAGACGGTGGTAGGGGAATGTCTCGACGTACTCCCATCATCGTCTTTTTGCGACGTTCTCCTACTGTCGTATCTTCTTCGACTTTAAAGTTTCTCAATTTCCCCACACCGCAGTCTCGGAAATTACATTACGATTAATTATCACCAGCTCACCGTTGTTCCTTTACCAAGTTGCGCTCTTTCAAGAATACTCTGACCTCCTCCTAATTGTGTGCCGTTCCCAGTTAAGGAATGTGACATGTGACTATACGGTTGCTAATGAAGTAAAAAGTGAATGAAGTTTCAATCCTTGCATTTATTTTTTTTAGACAAGCACGATTATTTTATTAATCTTCTTCCCAGAATAATTTGGTGTAAAAGAAAAAGAAATAGGTCAAACACCAATAGTGTAATGACACAAGTGTGCCACCGTAGGCTGCAACCTTCTACCAGCTTAGGTGGTTCAAGCCGGACGCGACACCACACGAAACCGCCAGGTGGCACCGGCTACCACCATGGCTCTGTGCATTCAAAAAGTGAAATGTGCAGTATATTTTGGCAACCAAGAATGACTGTGAATCTAGTGCATATATGTACTGCTGTGAAGCAGCCTTCGCAAAAACCCATTTTGATGCGACTTTCGAAAAAAGATTTTTGGCCAGTACGCGACTGCAGCGAGAAAACAATGGGCAGCAGTGACTGGACGCCGTACCATAGCGTTTCGTGCAACAAATGGTGCCAGTGGCCCATTTAACTGGAAGCCCTGGTCTTGAACATTTTCGTCATTTCTCATTTAATTTATATTTACATTTTCACACCTATTGTAATTCGTTGTGCTAAGCACGACCATAAGCCATGAAGAAACAGCGTGCAGGCGAGCTGGTGGAAGTTGATCACGATGTAGAATACCCGAGACTGTGGTAAAAGCCGGGAAACTTGGTCGAAGAAAAAAAGACGGGGGAAAAGATCATCTCAAACTCAGCTTCTGCGTTTATTTCCTCAAAGCCTCATATATCCACAACCTAATCACCGACCACCAACGTCACAAAGTCAACCTTTGTTATACAATCCTACCCACACTGGTCTTCACCTCAACCATAAACGGTGACCTCAATCCCAAACTGAAAACTTGGGACCTTGAACAAAACAAACACACCAACCAACTTCCTTTCCAGCCGGAGTCTGAAAGGGCTGTGCTTTATCTAAACGAGAACTGATATGACCTCCAACTGAACCCCTGCCCGCAAAATGACTCAATGCACGTTCACAAGTATGTTAAAAAAACAAACAAAAAAAAAACACTTAAGTTTACCTTAGAAAAGGCGGGCAATGGTATTCTACAGTTTCTGGACCTACGCATTCACGTGGAGGGGGGTTCATGTTGGGAGTACGAAAAAATGGCCACAAAACCCGTTTTGAGTAGGAAAGTTGCCATGCTAAATCAGTAAAAGCAGGTGTAGTCAAATATCTAATCAGCAACGCACTGGACAAGTCATATGCCCATTTTATGGGTTGTGCGGTAGAAAGACAGTGGTTGAGGTTAGAAGATGCTGGCTATGACAGTGAGTTCATAAAAAGACAATTGGAATTACAGCAAAAGGCTAAACAACGACCAGAAAAGGAAGCAAAAAAGCATTATGCGGTTATTCCGTATTATCACGCAATTTCTCACAACCTTAAAGCATGTGCAAAGAAATTTGGGATAGATGCAGCGTTTAGGTTCGACTTTATAAACTGAACCGTTTGACACCTTTTCAGCAAGTCAGAAAGTGTGTCAGAAAGCGCACCGTGATAAGTCGGTTGATTGCAAGGAAGGGGTGGTCTTTCAAATACCACTGGAATGCGGTTTCAAGTATGTGGGTCAAACGGCAAGGTGTGTAAATGAGATTGGTAGAGCACAAAAGAAATGTAAAAATAATTGCCCCCCATTCAGAGATTGCTAAACACATTAGTGAGTGCAACGATTGTACGGCACTTTGGTCGCAAACTGACATTGTGCACAGAGAGCGCAACAACACTAAGAGGCTCATAAGAGAGACAGTTCGTATCAAATCCATCGGTAACTGTGTCCGCCATGTTTCGATGCAACTCTGAAGTAGTTCCAAGAAGTTTCTTAAAATGTAATGTTTTTGTAAAAAAAAATTTTTGTTTTGTAAGTGAACGTGCATCGAGTCATTTTGCGGGCAGGGGTTCAGCTGGAGGTCATATCAGTTCTCGTTTAGATAAAGCACAGCCCTTTCAGACTCCGGCTGGAAAGGAAGTTGGTCGGTGTGTTTGTTTTGTTCAAGGTCCCAAGTTTTCAGTTTGGGATTGAGGGCATCGTTTACGGTTGAGGTGAAGACCAGTGTGAGTAGGATTGTATAACAAAGGTTGACTTTGTGACGTCGGTGGTCGGTGATTAGGTTGTGGATATATAACAATTTGAGGAAATAAACGCAGTAGCTGAGTTTGAGACATTCTTTTCCCACGTCTTTTTTCTTCGACCAAGTTTCCCAGCTTTTACCAGTCTCGGGTATTCTACATCATGACCATAAGCCAATTGTTTTTATATTCATTATAGTTATAAAAAAAATCTCAACTTTATTGCACGTTTTCGCCCAACATTTTTACCAAAACTGTAGCACGAAGCACGTCTGCGTCTTTTTACAAATGGTAGACGGTGCAGCAAACCCACTGTCATAATTTTAGCAGCACTCTAGAAGTTGTCGCGTGTTAAAAAATATTTTGCCAATAACTAGAAACGTGTCAATAAAAGTTTTGCCACTAGATTGATTTCACCAGCCAGTTCGGCTACGCTGCCGCAATGCATCGAGGGAACTGTAGCCTTCCTGCACGCCCCACAAGCTCGCTGCAGCTCTGTGCGTGCAGGGCACCGCCGCCTGCCTCTTGAACTAAAAGTCGCGGCGGCTTCCCGCAGGCTCTGAACGCTCGGCGAGATAGGTCCGTTAGAAAGTTTTGTAGCCAACGGTCTCCAGAAATCTTGAGCCTTGTTGCACTGTCCGACCAGTCAGGTATCCAACCCTGAACGATGTAGTCAGGTCCAAATTCCAGATCCAAAATTATCATAAGCCAAACTTTGCGTTATGACTATACTGCGTTTCACCTTATTACAAACCGCGACAGACGCTAAGGGCCACCCCACAACCAATCCAGCTCTGCAACACTGTCACGGGACCACTTTCATCGCGAGTTGCGGCACTTCTCCCGGAGGTCACGTGGCACTCGCACTGCATCGGATTGGCTTCGATCGCTTCGTAGCCTCCCCTCCGGTTCACCTTCAGGTGAGACGGAGTTTAGGGCTCCGTGTTTTCGGAGTTTATTTTTCGTGAAATTCGGAGGGTGTTTTTCGGAGTTTCTTTTTTAGAAAAAATTCAGTGTTTATCGGAGTTTATTTTTTTTTAAATCCCCAATTCTCCGAAATTCGGAGATTAATTTCGCAGTGTTTCGTATTAAAAAATAATAAATAATAACCGGATGCAATTGTATGCCAGATAAAAAATAAAACGCACTTACCTAATCAATTAAGATTTCTTCAGTTGAATTTGGCGTTGGTGTCATTGGCAATACTAGTTTGTCCCACGGCAAGCACACAAGTGTGGCTTCGTAAACGTCGATACTAGGGATGCTGCAAACTTTTTTCGAACCGAAGGTTCGATGATTGAATCAAGCGGTTCGAAAGGTTCGAAAGATTTCGAACTTTCTATATTGAGAAATTCAACGGAAGTCGAATTTTTGAACTTATTAAACTAAGAAGTTCGACGCTTTTCGAAATTTCGAACTTATTATGCTGCAAAATTCGATGCTCGTCGAACTTTCGAACTTGATAGACTAAAAAATTTGATGATTTTCGAACTTTCGAACTTCTTGCACTAAAAAGTTCGAAGCTTTTCGAACTTCCTACGCTAAGAAATTCAATAAGTTTCGAACTTATTAATCTAAAGAATTCGAAAATTGTCGAACTTTCGATTCCTGAAAAATCTAAAGTTCGACTAACCTCAAACTTTTAGGGTAAAAGTTCGAAGTTCGTCGAACTTCGAAAGACCGGCAAGCGGTTTCATTTGGATTCAAGCAGTAAGGTCCATTCGTAATTTTTTTTTTTCAATTTTACATGCGGTGCCGCATTCCTTGCGAAAGACAATTCCGTTTATTTCAATCATCTGGCATGCTTGGTTTTAAAGAAATAGATTCCCGAAGGAGCGAGGAAGGACGACGGGTTTTTGACAATTGTTGTTTGTGCCATATTTGAAGCGCGCTATAGCCGAAGCTATTTATGGTAGAGATGTTAAACTTTTTAAGAATGATCTATGTATAGCCTAGGTAAGTGTCGTCTTAAGATATGATTATTGTTATTCAAGACGAGTTTCGAAGAAATATCCAAACATGTATCTACGGGCAATTATGCCCTAAACTTGGTAATTTTTTTCGTCTACATTGTTTGAGGTATCGCATTTAAATTAACACCACAGACAGTACATATCATTGCCATCTGCAGAATACAAAATAATGTATTTATTGTTTTTTTCACGTTGAGGAATAAATTAACTCATGGGAGAGGATTTCTAAAATTGTTCCAAGTTCAGCACGTCATAAAAAAAACAATTTTAATTTTTTTTTTCTCATTTCACGTTCCTGTGACGTGTTTCTTTTGGCCTGTACACATTTTGGTAGGAGAAACTTGTTTCATAGTTTTGGGCCTCTGAATATGCAAGAATACAACACTTCCGACGGGTTCTTGATAGTTTTTTTTTTTGTTTCTCTCCAGCTTTTCATTTTTGCATTTATTGTTATGTTTATTTATTTATTATTTTTTACCAATGGCACAGTTATTTAGGTCGAAAACACATAGCTTTGAACTTCCAAAAAATTAAGCATGTGACGAGTAGTGCCTTCTGACAACGAGTTTCTAACAATGACCATCTACGCGATCTTTTATGCAGTGAAGAGCGACAGTAGCTATACATATTCCTAAATAATTTCGGATTAAAATAAGCTCGACCATGCCCTCTTTCCCCGCATTGTTTACTTTAACAGTCCGAAATATCTGGGGGGGGGGGGGGGGGGAGAGGGAGAGGGAGAGGGAGAGAGAGAGAGAGAGAGACTGGAGCCCCCCGTTTTTCCTCTTCCGACGCCACTGGTATGGTAGAACGCTCCTCGACCTCAAGTTGTATCAGCTTCTGTGCTTTTTGCTCGGCGTTTCTTCCGTCCCGGAAAATAAACCTCCAAAGCAATTACAAACAAAAAATTGTCAAGGTGCAGGCGAGCTGATGTACGTTGATCATGATGCAAAATCCCGAGACTGGGAATGAAATTCGCAAGAAATAGTGTAAGAAGAAAGAAAAAAGGGGGACAGGATAACGTCTCGAACTCAGCTGAGTTGAGTTTGAGACGTTGTCCTAAGCTGACTTTTCAGCTGAGTTGAGTTTGAGACGTTGTCCTGAGCTGAGTTTGAGACGTTGTCCTGCCCCCTTTTTTCTGTCTTCTTACACTTTTTCTTTCAAATTTTATTCCCAGAGCTGAGTTTGAGGCATTATCCTGTCCCCTTTTTTCTGTCTTCTTATACTTTTTCTTTCATATTTCATTCCCTGTCTCAGGGTTTTGCATCATGTACAAACTAAACTTGCTATATGCCAGCGTCACTTGGGCGGCGTTCGATCGGATTACTACCAGCGTGCAAGGGGGTAGGGAGGCAGTTTGCCAGATCGCTTCAAGGTTTTTCTGAGCCTCAACCACCTGCCTGCCCCTGGCCGTTTCAAACTGGATGAGTATCGTTAAACAGTGCGTTTGTGTGATCACTACTTCGTGATGCACGTTAATGACCACCCCGGGCTGGCGGTCACAATTACTGATCTATGGTCAAACGTCACTCTGCACTGGCAAATATTCCAGCACATCCGGGACACTTGTCAGTCTCATTTAATTGCCTGACCAACTTCACGCAGTCTAAATATCACACCCAAACTTTTCTAAACCAGATTTCGTGAAAACCAGTGAGGCGTGAAAACGTTATTTGAAACTGAAACTGTGGCGGAACATTAAAACCGGACCTCGAACTTTGCGCACTTGGACGTCAAAGAAATTGGAAACCTTCGAAGTTTTTTTTTTTTTTCAAAATTAGCCCTGAAAGAAAATCAAAACTTTCGAACTTTATGTAGAAAGAAATTCGAAATCTTCGAATTCATCGAACTTTATGTTGATAAGAATCCGAAACGTTCGAATTTTTCGAATTTCAGATCCAAGGAAATTCAAAACATTCGAATCTCTTGAATTTTCAAGTTAGGAAAGTTCGAAATCTTCGAATTTTTCGAACCTCAAGTAAAACAATATTCGAAGTAATCGAACCCAAACTTTTAGAAACCGTGAAAGCTTTGAACCTTTCGAATTCGAAACTCCACGATTTTTGAAAGTTGTGAATTTTTCGAATTCGAACCTCCGTACGGTCGAAAATATCGAAACCTTTCGATTTCGAACATCAGTTTTTGAAAATATTGAAACCTTTCGAATTCGAACCTAGGGTGGTTCGAGGCATCCCTAGTCGATACCTTAAAATCAATAAACTGCCGGAGGTAGCCGCAAGGAAGCTCGTAGTCATCCCATCAATCTATCCCACGGCCGCGCGAGGTGGAGTGGTTCAGGATGTAATAGAGAAGTTTCAACTGCCCCTCTTTGCTATTTTATACAGTCTCTATGGTCCATAGCCTTCACTATTACCCCCAGAAACATACCCTCTCCTTTCTCTAAATCCCAAATCCCATGGCCCAAACTGGAAACCAAAAGGGTAGCTTTTGTCGTGACGCGAATGGTACGATGACCTGTTTCCCTGAAACAACCTTGACGAGACAAGCCGTAAGACCCCCTTTTGACAATGGTCCGAGGCTTGAAAGATAATTATGGTATCAT
Source organism: Ixodes persulcatus (assembly GCA_013358835.2). Lineage (NCBI taxonomy): Eukaryota > Metazoa > Arthropoda > Arachnida > Ixodida > Ixodidae > Ixodes > Ixodes persulcatus. The sequence goes on from JABSTQ010010622.1 coordinate 85,628, forward strand.
TACATTTTCTCAGGACCATTGATGCTGCGCTGCTCAAATTGTAAAAAAAAAAAAATACTTTTTGTGTGTATGTGTGTGTGTGTGTGGGTTGGGGGCGGGGGGGGGGGGAGGTGGCATGGGCACATAACAATTCGGAATTTATCGGATAAATCTGAATTGACAAAAATTTTACCGGCGGGTGTTTTTCGGATTTATCCGAAAACACGGAGCCCTAGTTATGACAAAAAAAAAAAAAAAAGTTGTCCGTGTAAACAGGAAAATATTTTTTTTTTTCAAAACCTGTTGTTAGAAGTTTGGATATCGAACTTAGGATATATTTATCTAAATAAATGTGCCCTTCAGAGTGTAGTAACTAGAACATACATTACTTGTGGCTGATATAGAATAAAAAAAATACATATATTATGATTTTTTTTTAAAGGTTAGGGATTACAAAATATCTTTGTGTGCCACTTTTGAAGACCAACTCCACTAGCTTGGTTAATGGGTATAATTTGTCTGAAGGTTGTCTCCACATAGCCAATCTGCGCCTGAATACAAGAGCATGGAAATGTTTTGACGACATTATCCAGTGTTGCAACGTTTATGTGCGAGGCAGATTGGGGAGTCGACATCGAGGCCACTGTGAGAGGCCGTACAATCGCAATGCCCACCAAAGAACAAAAAGCTTCAAAATGCCGACACTATTGAACAAGCTCGCCATTTATTTGTACCTGAAGCTTCCCTCAGTTTGTCTTATTTACTTGATGTTCTGACACCTCTTGTAAATACTGGGTGATAAGCACTGTGAGCAAGCTACTAGCGCCACCTACCACGACCCGCTCTTCTTTTCGTCCTTACCGTCAAGCCTGGCCAGACAAGTGTTTCTGCCTTCTCTGTTTTGGCGCGACCGAGCCATGTGGTGCGTCAGTGCCTCGTTCCTTTTCTTAAACGCACGTAATAAAACTTCGATTCGACTGTTACTTGCCCCGCCCTCGCCTCATCGCCCTACGCCTCGCCTGGCCGACGCCCGGCCGTAGTCCTCACAGCACAAACATGAGCAGATTATCCAAGAAAATTGTGACTGGGGTAAATGTTTCTGTCCGCATTTACAATAACCTCGTCGAAACCTGCGCTAAAAAGTAGTATGCCTACACATTCCACGAACGGCGGATAGTGACGGAACACTTTTTAGCATTCTAAAAAGCGGTATCCCTTGAAATTCATACACCTGTAATTAAGAACTAGTTATCATGGCTATTTCTAACGGGGTAATTTCATATGTACATATTGTCCAGTGGTATTGGTTTAAAAAAAAAAAAAAAAGTGAAGCCCATAGCACAGTTCATTGAAAAACATGTCAGTTTTTGTTTCACTCCTGGGAGGTTTTGCCGACGTGTCAATGACGAGGAGACATGAGAGAGCAATTTCATATATTTGTAAAAAAAAACAACAAAAGAAATGTACATACACCTTTTTATTTCAACAGCCTAACCAGTTAGGCATTCATCGCAATAAGACTAGCACAAATTTTTAATGCTCTATATATATATAATATACATATATAAACGCGCACAAAGTAGTATCTTTTGTTTTCTTCCTGGAGACACCAAAAAATACGCAGGCCCTCCGAGCTGGCCGTTCTCGCATAAAATCAATAAATAATTGCCCCCAAGAAACGAAGCGAAAGCTCCTGCAGAAACGGTGACGCGACAACAAACGCTTACGTTGCACGTCTAGCGGTTCCTTTGGAGTTGCCGAGCAAACCGCAACCCTCTTGCGGAAATTTTTTCGTACGGGTGTCATGCCCTCTAGAAAAATGGCGGCCGTGCGTGCACTAGTTTGAACGATGGCATAGAGCGACGAAGTATCTCTTGCAAAGAGAGCACAAACTATGCGCGGCCTAGATCCACCAAATGAGCTTCGCTTTGGAGTGACGGCAATGTGGCCGTCTTCTCGCGTGTACCGTTGTTGCTAGTTGTCAAAAATTGCACGAAACACTTTTCCGTCCCCCAGAAATGTTAAAGCAGTCCACAACGGAGCTCGGGAAGTCGCATTTTTGAGTCGTAACTATCGCAGATTGCGACCGCTTCGTGCTAGGCAACGCAAACGGCGGTGCCCGCGGGGCAGTCGGGGAAGGGGGAGTCTGTTCTAGTACGGCCTTTGAACTCTGGCCGTAAAGCCGATACCTCCTTTTCCTCTAAAGAGGGTCCAAGCGTGCGGTTGCGAAAGATCTAAACGTGAACAACCCTGCAAGCTTTCTTGCCGTGCCAGTAGTGCACCAAAACGTCGTTGCCAGACCGCTTTCAAAACCTTTCCAACCAAAGGATTGAGTGCGACGAAACGTGCGTGCCATCCTTGGCCGGGTTGCACGCAAAGCATGCGTGCAATTTAGCGGATCCCGCACGCAAAGACTCAAAAAGTGCACGCAATCCTTGACCAGAATGCATGCGACTTGGCAAAAGGTAGCATACACGGGACCTGGAACCCTTGGCCAGGTTGCACGCAAAAACGAAAATGAACGCAATCTGTGGCCAGGTTGCACGCAATGTTTATTCGCAACTTGGCAGAGGCTGTGTGCAAAGTGCATAGCACAACATCTAATCCCTGGCTCAGTTGTGCGCGGAGCGTTTTCGAGGGTTCCTGCAGCTCCATCGCGAGTATTCCTCACCTTTACTTTTAAACAAATGTGCCCAACAAACTATAAAAATACAATAGTGACACGATTACCATTAACTACCCCGCCTCTCACAATGTTCGGAGTCGAAATTCCTGACACAATGGGACTTTTGTCCCTGCAATCTGTACTAGAGGGTAGTCCCATTCGCTTTTTCTCCTCGCAACTAGGTCTTTACACTAGTGCATGCAATTCAGCAGTAAGAAACGATCTATTTCTCTCTACAATTATTCCCTAACCTGGTTCAATTAACAAATGTACTTATTTCTCCAGTAGTTTCCTCATCAGCAACGAATCCACTGTTCCTACGCGTCAATTGCACGGTAAGAAAGCAGCTTGCATGTTCGGCTTTAGACATTTCACGAGCACACAACCTGGTTAGGGGTTATAATCACGCCCGCTAGCGTGTAGCTGATTGTCACCATACTATTGTCCCTGTCAAGAGCTCAATTCTTGCTGTAGCCAGACTTAAAAAAAAAAAAAAAAGACAAGCCTTATAGTACAGCTACACGTCGGACCGAATGGAGCTCGAAGGTTTACATGCAGGGCTCGCAATAACGTAATTACTGCGTTACCAGGTGTGGGCATCTAGTTACAATCGTGCAGCCATCACTTGAGTGTAAAATGAGAGACTTTGAGGAATAACAATCTAAATTTTTTTTCCCCGTAGTTTCGATTAATAACCGAGCAATTTTTTTTTTTGTCAGGTGGAAGATAGACAATCCAGTTTCTATTTCTCCGAATATTTCCAGTTTTCGCTAGAAACGTGAAGTCTGGCTGACAACGTTTTCTCAAGAAAATCGGGACACAGCCGAAGTGAATTTTGGTCATGTACTTGAGAATTATGCGCAGTGAGAAAGAGCAACTAAGAGACCCTGTCCCTTCCGAGTGTCGGTGGGAGGTCTAGGACCCCACTTTACTCCGAGCGGAGTTGCCGACGTCCGTTCTCGTTCCAACTTAGTTGTTGCAGGTGGTGGATGCTCCCATCCAAAAGACGCCTCAACGTCCCAGCAGACGACCCGCCCTCTTTCTTGCACCTAAAGAAACGCCCAAAGACTGCCCACACCTGCACGTCGCGTTGTCTCGGTTAGGGAAATTCGTGCAACGGGGCAGGTAATACGAGTTTAAACACTAAGGGCCCATTCGCTCAAAGAGCGCAGTGCAAACTACAGACTCAGCATGGATCTTGACATCGACATTGCGTCGGCACTCCCCCGCGTGAGGCCTTTTTCTGTTTAGATGCCGCGACGCCGGGTCGGACTCGACGCTGTTCTTCGATTCACCGTAACTTGGCAAGTGCGAATGCTGTGATCCCCGCGAGCCAGTCGGAGTGGTGTAGGCAAAGCACACGACGGCCCTTACCAAAGGTACAGGGACAAGCGTGACCCCAACCCTCTTTTGTGTGTCCGAGACATAGCTTTTTCTGCCTGTATAAAGTTAGCCTCTCGCTCGAAATCCGTACAAAAGCGGCTTTCCTCTTTCTCCTGCCCGTGGCTTTGACAGCACTGCGTGCAACTAGCGAGATAGGGTATGGACATGTGCCTTCTTCCGACACACCGATTGGTTCGCCGGGGGACCGTAGCCTTCCCCGTTTGCCAAGTTACGGCGTGACGCAGCATAGCGTCGATGCCGCGCCAACTCGATGCTACGCTGCACGCTTAAGCTTGCCTTAACGAGCATTTCTGCGAAAAGAAGGGGCAGGTGGATGAACAAAGTTATTCCGTCTTTGATGCTTGCGGTCTGGGGCAGCCGACGTAGGCATGACTGGAAGGCGAACAGAGTCTGGCAATTATGGCATAGCAATTATGGCATAGCAATGGATTTGCAGAGCATCGCGGAAGTCCTACGACCTGTTTCGTCGGCATAGACACTTTTAGAGCACGGAAGCACAAGACCGGACATTTTATGATCCAACAGGCTCCGTCGAGAAGATGTCCACACAAAACACTTGAACGACGCAAATCGACTCTCGCTCCTTTTTTTTTTTTTTTGTGTCTCGCCCCCCAGAAAAGCCAGTCCATTGAGTACCGCAGATGCGTCTATCGAGTAATGCCTGCAGCACAACATAAGATGAAGGGGAGAAACTATGTCAAGCCACCCGAACGATGAGGAAAAACAAATGATCGCGGTTTTGAGTTTCAACAGATTTTCTGGCAAATTACCCGAGCACCAAGGAGAATGTGCGAATGCAGACGAACGCGGCACTCGTAAATTGCCGAGTAAATAACCAAAACAAAGCTTCAACGAAAGCATGCGCGACGTGCCCCTTGTTTTACATTTCTGCTTTAGAGCAGAGAGTGCTGCACACCAAAGCATATTTGGTGCATGCAACTATGCTCTGCCGTGGTGCTTGGGTAACTTAACAAGGTACATACTTCACTGCCAGATGATTGCCATTCGAGTCTTTTGCCAGCCTCCGTCACCTAGCCATCAAGGTACGGGGCAGCTCGCATTATTCCGCTTACTGGGCAGACCGTGCAACCAGGCTTTCAGAGAATCCACAGCCGTAACAAGAACAATGCGAGCCGCTCCGCGTCCCAATCCAATCCGCCTGCGCTACACGAGGTTGTCCAAGTACGCAATTGTCGTCTGTCTCGCGACCACGGCGGTAGTCTAACTGGTTTCTAGGAACACACAGGCTTTCGGCAGGATTTATACCTACGTAGAATCTACGATGGGAGGGAAAGTGACTTGCACATTACACAGATCCATATCAAACGACGCCGCAGCCCGACTGCAACTTGAAGCTACCGCGTGCCGTTCCGAACGACGGTCGGCGGGGGTAACCCGTCCGAACCCGCCCTGTCCCGACGGTGCGCTTTCGTTCCCAGACGTCTCCAACTGCTGCCAGCGCAGTGATGCTCCGTCCATTCGACGACGTAGGGGGAGCTTACTTGCCGCACCAAACTATGCTCCGTTTCACCTTGCAATGGACTGCAGGGGACGCTACGAGACTTTACGGCCAATCCGGTCCTATGAACGTTATCGCGTGGCAGCACATCCCGCTCGTTGCAGCGTCCCTCTTGAAGGTCACGTTTGAAGTTTACGTAACACTTCCATGGCATTGGAACGGCTTCCATGGCCTCTGGCATCCCCTGCGGTTCGTCGTAAAGTGAAGCGGAGCGCGCGCAGCGTCGTCGTCACGGCATGGGCGGAACAGCTCGGTGAGGCTTGTCTGCTTCATGGCCTCGTCAAGATCTGAATTTGGCTCTAGTTAGTCGCACCACTTTTCAATGAGACTGTACCGTAATTAAAAGTGGCACAAGTTCATATTTTACCAATTTTACAGAAAGCGGCGAAACGGTGTTTAGTCTCACCGATCTGTTCAGCCCATGCTGGCGACAAATCAACTCGGAAACACAAGCGGCCAACTCCCTCTAGCCATAACTGTGACCTTGGTGCAGTAGTTGGAGTGGCACACTAAGCGATAAAGCAACGGAGTACCTAGTAAAGTACACGGTGGTTACCCGGGTACCACGGCAGACACCTCCGACGCCGACTCGCCACAACATTCCGCTCTCGCATCACCCACAATGCAGCCGCCGGTCGTCCGCTACGGGCTTACCTACGCGTACCAGCCGCCGCTAAAAACGCCAACTCATTCCGGCAAATCGTTTCTGCACCACCAATGGATCGTTCCAGCGCCACCGACGGATCGTTCTCGCAGCGAGCGGAGCACTTCACTCGCGTGCACCGAGTTGCAGTCCGCACGCCGACCCAGGGCACGTCTCCTCTCGCTCTGGGACGGAGGGACGCTCAGGGCGTCTGCTCCTGGCACGTCTGCTGCAGTCCCAGTCTCGGGACGAGCGGCTGCTCCTGCTGGGTCGACGCGGTCTCGGCGTCCGAGTCGTCCCAGCAAGGGGGTTCGGCGGCCGCCCGCTGCACGTCGTGCGAGAGCAGCGCGGCAGTGCGCGGCGGGGAAGCGCCGAACGGGCGGTGCAGGGGCGCCACCTCGGCCTCGGCTTCACCGTGCAGTGGGAGTGGCCGGTGAGGCTGTAGCACCTCCTCCATGTGTAGCACGCTCTCCTGGCTCCCCGTGTACTGCAAAAGAAACAACGACGATGGACGTGTCTTACTGAACGAATCCTTGGAAACGAATCCTTGGAACGAATCCTTAAAGGGGCACTGACAACCCAAAGGTCGTATTTTTTTTTATTGTCTAAAACGATGCAAGTTGTAGTCACAGACACGCAAAAAAAACCGCATCGCGAAAAAAAATTTCCCCGCGCGCGCGTGCGCCTTTTTATTTTTGGCGTTTAAATTTCCCGCGCTCACCTCCTCGCTTCTTTTGATTGGTGACGTCAAAAATCAGGAATTTTAGAAGCTTTGTAGGTGACATTTCTATAACATTTAATAACGGCAATCGTAAAACATGTTTTTTAATGCAATTGCGAGCGCCCTACGGCCCCTCTTTTTGAAATACCAGAAATCAGAGTTCGGTGTGATGTTGCTTCCTAGATTTGTACCCTCCCTCGGAAAACTTGGCGGCATCGTCGGCGAACAACACGGCGAGTGGGGAAAGAAACCGGTTCTTTCCCGCGCCGACGTGATATCACCTCCATCTCGCTTGGGGTTGCCGTGGCAACGGCGGAGGTCTGAAAAAAAGTCGAGTCTCAGGAGACCGCAAAATTTGACTCACTGTACTGGCGCGGATCGCGCGGGAACTTCAAATTCGGCATTTGGAAATTGTTTTTTTAATTCACAAATACTGAATTTTCAAGTTTCGAATTTTGAGGGTAATGTCCCGGCATCGTTTTCAATCGTTTCGGATAATAAAAAAAAATATGATTTTGACGTGTCAGTGCCCCTTTAAGAAAGAAGAATAGGCGCCTCAAAAACGGGACCGAAAACGAGACGACTCTTCACGCTTTCTGTCCCCGTCTTTAATGTGTTTGTTCTTCTTTCGATGCACCGACCAGCCCAATTATCCGTTTTGCTACGAAACCTTTAAGGGAAAACGCTGGTCTCTAAAACAAAAAAAAAAAAGTAAAATTATTATTTTTTTTTTTTTTTAAGAAGGACAAACATTATTTATCTTGTCCCGAAGTAATTTATTGCAATAAGTCTCTTTTATCTTGAATATTGACTTGAAAATATAGTAAAATGAGTCTGCGCATGTTTTCTGCTATTACTGATTTTACTTGCACATTAACCATGTTCTATAGATTGCAAACCTTTCTTAAGGAACTTTCGGCGTGCCTTTTTGCCGAATGAAAAACGCCCTACGAAGCTCACCGAGCGCGGAGAGCGACGCGACCCTTCTTAGGCCTAACCACTTTCACGATTTCACTGCCTGCAAGCGGACCACAGACAACGGTGCGTTTGTTTACATCAATGCACCTGACGGGCGAAACGTGTCTGGGGCCGGGCAATTCCTCTGCTTCACTGTTGATCACTTCCGCAACTACGCACTTGCAGCCATTACGAGCGCGTGTACTGCTATGCTTGGCTTGGCTTGGCTTGAACCGGCCGCTTGGCGGCAAAAGAAGATTGGCTGCATTGGGTGCAGGGCGCGCAAAATACGCAAGCAAGTTTTTTTTTCTGGAAATCTGGGCCTTAAGTCAGGGGTGTGCAAATTATGCGAGTAAATACGATATGTGAAAAAAAAATGAAAGCCGTTTACAACTCCCTGTAATGCCGAATTGGAGCGCAGCTCTTGAGGAGGAGGAGGGAAGGGTACTCAGGGGAGGGTATACCCCTCCTCATCCTACTCCTTCTCCTCCTCCCCTCATCCTTCAATCTCCTCCGGGGGGGGGGGGGGGGGGGGGGGGGCTCGCGCGGTGCATGTCCCAACATGCACCGCGCGGTGACGGCGCCTAAGAGCTGCGCTCTAAAAAAATCAAATTGATTTGATTTACTATTAGATGTATTCCTCAACATTGATTGATCAATATGTCCGATCACTGAGAACAATCAGCAAGAAATAATTACTGTCAATGTAAAGTACAGTTTAACAACTTTTATTGATGTAACCCCACCATTTGATTTTTCTTTTACATTCTGACTTGATTACAAAAGGACATTCCTCTTCTATGTTAGTTCCTTTTGCATTCCGATTTTGTTGCTATAGGATGTTACGTAGGTCATGAACAAAGTGGAAGGTAGAAATCAAGCTCAACGCTCCGATTTGCTCGAGAGAGCACTTCTTTTTGCTCGCGTTCAGCCTATATACATTTTTGTGCTTCATAAATTCTTTAATTTAAATACAAAACAAATGCACATAGGAAGCATTAAATAAGAGACAAATGGTAAACAAAAAAAATTAATATTTGGGATTCTGTTGTTTGCAGGAAAGGTTTGATTTAAATAATCATGGTAAAACTGACCTGATTTAAACCTTATTGACTTTCATTCTCCACCCTTGTGCAGGGTATCCCATATGCCAAATATGGCATTAGTTGTTTTTTTTGCTTTTTTATAAGCCTTTTACACTTCCTGCAATAGATAATTCTAAAACATAAAATTCAAGATTTATAAAAAAAAAAAAAAGCTATAAATCATCCTGGAGTTTTCATCTATCCCTTATTGGATTTCACAAAGCTTTTAGTTTACTGAGGTATGTATATTTTCTGATTTCAGTGTCGTATTTACTCGAATGTAACGCAACCATGAATGTAACGCAAAAAATAACTTTTCACAGCGCAAAAAAAAAAAAAAAAAAAGTACCTTTCTTTGTTGCACATAGTGGCCAACACCTACCAGTTTCTAAAAATAAAATGAGTTTGCTCACTCGTCGCTTTCGCCATCGGTGATCAAGTGTTCCCCCTGAATTTCACTCGTCGCTTTCATCGCCATCGTCGCTTGTGGTCGAGCCCTCTTTGCTGCTTTCTTCCTTCCAGATGAAGTCATCCTCCGTGCCACCCAGGTCATTCGATATAGAGCACTTCTTAAACACGCAAACCACCATGTCGTGCGGGAGGCTCTACCACGCGGCGGACACCCACTCGGCAACCTTCGCGGTGCTTGGTCGCTTTATCCTACCCGAAGGCATCAAAGCCCAAACTTCACGCATCCAGTCTCCATAAGCAGCTGCCGCATCCTATTCTTAAAAGGCTTATTCAGACAGACGTCTAACGGCTGCAGCACGAACGTCATACCTCCGGGAATAACGGCGAGCTGCGTTCGAGTTACCCCCATCATCTTCTTCACTTCGGGGATCGGGTGACCGCAAAATGAGTCTAGAACCAGGATGGAGGCGGGGTGGAGGAGCGCACCTGGTCGTTGGCACCACACAGTCTTGACCCAGTCAAGCATAAGCGGAGTGTCCATCCAACCTTTCTCTTGGCAGCGGACAATCACATTCCTAGGGAACAGCTCCTTCGGGATGGTTTTGCGCCGGAAAATGATGTATGGCGGCAACTTGTGCCCATCCGCCAAGCAGGCCAGCATCACGGTTAACCGCGTCTTCTCGTTTCCTGCAGTTCTTATGCGGACTTCAGGGCACCTGTTTCATTAACAGTCCTTGACACAGGCATGTCCAAGAAAACAAGGGTCTGGTCCGCGTTGCCAATGTGCCCCAACGACATTTGCGACGAGCGGCGCAGGTCGATCATGTAGCGCTGAAACTCTAGTAGCATCACTTCGTAATCAGATGGTAACTTCTGCCTTATCGATGTTGTTCGCCGGAGGGAGAATCCATTCCTTCGCACGAACTTTTGCGCCCATCCACGTGAAGCCTTGAAATTCTCCCGAGGTATCCCCATCTTTTGAGCTACGTCTCTGGCTTTTCATTGTATCAGCTCGACGCTGACCCCCAAGAGGCGGTTTCGCTGCTCAATCACAAACTCCACACTTTTTTCTCGAGTTCTGCGTGACGGCCACAACGAGGTCCGCGGAAGCCTTTTCGGCCGGGCTCAGACTTGAAGAGCGCTTCACGCTGGAGCCTCCACCCACGGATAGTCGATTCTGTCACATCTAGCCGTCGAGCCGCAGCAGAGTTTCCGATTTCCTCAGCCATCGGAATTGCACTTCTTTTAAAGCGGCCATCGTACTGAGCTCGTCGCATTGCCATTTGCTCGATTCCAGTCACGGAAGCACGAAGCAGCAGCCCGCGAGATAAGGGCACATGGGTGCAACGAGTCGCAAACAAGAATAAGATTGGATTGGCTGTTGCCAGCGTGTATATGCTGCCAGCACAAGATTGAAAGATTGCGAGATTTGTCGTGGCCATTTTAAAGAGCCTGTGCCGAAACACCGCCAAGGCAAATTTTTAGGCGTTTCGATTGTAACGCGAACCCCCAAATTAGGTGAGGGAAATTTTGAAAAAAAAACTCGCGTTACATTCGAGTAAATACGGTATTTCAATATGTCTTACTTCTTCCCATAATCTGCATATGATCCGAGGGTCCCACGTACAAATCGACTTATACACGAAACTATCGTGCCATTTTCAAACCAAATTTAGCAGAAATATAGGAACATACAATGCGTCCCAGCGGTATAGTAGTTATCTCATATTTAATTGTTGGCATGTCCTAGCCCCTTTAAAAAGAACCTTAGAAAAGAGCGAAGTTGTTCGACGCAGATAGATTCCACGCACAGAACAATGTCCACTGCATGATCTTACTGTCACTAGGGTTTACTAGGTTTGTTGTTTGCCATACCTGCCAAAGAACACCGCCATCGTTCCAATCTTTAGCGCAACATTTGGTGGCAGATGCTTCAGTGACCAAATCTGAGTGATTTCCAAATGTTCTATTTGGGTATCTGACTCGTCTAACGTCGCTTGAGCTTCCAGCAACCGAACTCGAAGCTCAGAATCCTATGGGCCCCGTGTTTATCTAATCTTTGTGCGCAGTTTACCGGGCCCATTTTAGATGGCAGACTTCGAAAACTAAATTCCTACATATACTCACAATCAGTTAAAAGGTTTGCCACTGTAGTAGCTGAGTGGCGTCGCAAGCGTTACTCTCATTGACAACTCTGCCAACAGTAAGTGGAGGTGACGTCGCCACGACTCTATCTTACCAGAAAAATTAGGTTAGGTTCCATAAACGTAAACTTCGGGAACATTTTAGCAGAAGAAAACACCAGCGCGACTCGACAACCGCTAAAAATCATGCAGCCCCCAAAGCGGCCATTTCTCCCGCTAAACGGCTCGGGAAACCGCTAAACTGAGTGGGAAGACCATCAAACCGACAACCATAACTCTCAAAGGAGGGTAGTGGCACATTATAAATAAACAAACAAATTGAACGGTACAGCGTCGTCATCTCGTAGGCATAGATGAAACTCGGCGGTTCGGGTAACCCGGGAGCCCCGCGTTGGACCCCAAAGCCAGTGCAGGCACCCCCCCCCCCCCCCCCCTCTATCCCCAGAGAGCGGGTGAGCAAGAAAGGTGCCTACATAGCAGCTCACCACCAGGCCATAGTGCTTGAGTATGTCCATCTTGCACATGGGGCAGGAACGCTGCTCCAGGAGCCACGGGTCCACGCACGACTTGTGGAACGTGTGCCTGCAGTGCCCACAGGCCCCGGACATAAGCCTGGCAGACTGACTTAGATAGCTTAGTAGATAGATAGTCTTAGACTTTGTTTCAGCTTAAGTCCAGACGCAGCCAACGCTACGGAGGTAATGGGAGGAATCGAGCAGCGTCGGAAGCGCAAGTCACCGGGCCTTTTCTGTTTATGATTGCTTCGGGGATGGTAGAACACAGTACAGAAACACGATGAACACCATGATGGTGCGGTTTTGACGCTGCCTGATTGATCCCATCCCCAAGTCGCGTCTGCTGCGTCTAGACTTAAAGAGACACCCCCCCAAATTTTTTTTTTAAATTTTAGTTAGTGTCAGAAGGCTATTCAATCAATATTTTGCTACAGCATCGCATATATTTTTAATAAAGTAAAAAAATGAAACTGCTCGAAACAGGAACCGAAACTGGGCTGGGGAGGAAGACTAAATATAGAGGAGTGTGTCGCCAAAAATCACGTAGCTGCGCAACTTTTTTTTTTTTTTTTTTCAGTCAACGTATTTTTAGCTTTCTAGAAGCCACAAAATATGGGTATTGTATTTTTTCTTCTATTTTTAATATTGAGCGTCTTTCTTCGATGACCCACGACTTTGGTTATCTTTGGTGGTTGTTGTGTCTAGACCATAGAAAACGGCACGTGACCACGAAGAAGAGAGAGAGAGAAAGCGAGACTCAAACTGGCCGGCTCTTGATCGGCAGTTTCCGGGCGGAAAGAAAACTAATTTCGAGCTGCGAATTGTGTTCTGGGTAGTTGGGCTCTCATATTATCATGTCATGTACCAATGAAAACCTTGGCAAACATAAACACCCTTTCAGTGTCCCTTTAAAGAAACACTGACAGGCAATTTATGCTCGCCAAGGTTTTTATTTTTACGTGACAAATATAAGAGCCCGACTAGCCCGAACACAATTTGCAGCTCAAAATTTGTTTCCTTACTGCCGAACGAGAACTGGCCGGTTTGAGTCGCGCTCACTCCCTTCTTTGTGGTCACGTGTCATCGAAGCCGCACACTCAATATTAAAAATAGAAAAAAAAAAATGATATTTATTTTCCGTGGTTTATTAAAAAACTAAAAATACATCGATTAAAAAAAAAGTTGCACAGTCATGCGACTTTTGGTCACACTCTCCTCCTCTAAATCTGTTCTTCCTCCCCAGTCCAGTTTTGGTTTCAAGCAGTTGTTTTCTTACTTTATTAAAAACACATGTGACGCTCTAGCAAAATATTAATTGGGTAGTCTTGACACCATAACAAATTGCCCGGCAAAAAATTAAAAAAAAGTGTTCCTTTAAGTTGAAACAAAGTATAGGCAGTCTTAGATAGATAGTGTAACATATGCAGTCTTCCACAGTCTAGCAGACTTAAAAGGCCTCTGACATGCCAAAAAAAAAAAAATTTTTTTTCACGCTAGGCGTTAAAATGGCATATCAGGACATTACAAAAACATTGTTTAACTACAAAGTTGCATAGTTTTTTTTTATAAAAATAGAAATATGAGGCCCAATTCAAAGTTCCCGCCAGTGCACTGTGACGTAACAGTGTACCGCAAGGTGTCGGGGCGGTCAGAAGGGAGGCATCGACCTACATCACTAAAAGTGGGTTCACTGGAAGTCACGTGAGTTTCACTCCTCGTGCTCTCCGCGACCGTGCCTAAGACTTTTTAGGGGCTAAGCTCCTTAGGGGCTAGCCATGTCCGTATGTCCGTCCACCGCAGGCCGGCGTCGGGTGGTCGTGCTTCTGCTCGTGAGATCACGTGCTCACGAGCACGTGAGCACATGCTCACGTGCTCGTGTAGGGAAAAAAAAAAAATTGGGAAAAAAAAGATGAAAAAAATTATGAAAAAAGAAAAAGAAGAAAAAAAAGCGTAGGGGGTTCTGAGATGCCATCCCATCTGTCTGCTTAAAAAAAGAAAAAGAAGAAAACCACACATTCTCCTACTGCCATGAATGAAAAGGCTCGGCATGCTGGGGCCCGGCGTCTACGCAGACAAGCACCACCAGAGCTTCGCCCCAAGCAACATCATTCACCACGTGGAGATGCGGTCAATTTTTTAATTTTTTTTATTCTGCTCTTCGTACGAGCGTACGAGCGATCGTACACTTCGTACGAGCGATCGTAGAAAACAAAGTTTCAATTCCACTAGCTTTTTATTGCTGCGCCGTTGGTTAGTTTGCGTGCTGTAAAAGTTGAGGACGAAGAGTCAGTGGATCGACGTGATGGAGATCAATGATGAAAGCGTTGCGAGTACAAGCCAGTGTACGAGTGCATGCCGTCAGTCCGATGATACAGGGCTATACTGGGCGCAAAACAAGCTATCAAGGTTTGAAAAAAAAAAATTTAGAACGCTCGCAGAAATTAGGATTGCTAGCATACGACACGCCCGATCGCGCATTGCTGAAGGTTCAGACACCGAGGTCGTTGAATCATCGGATGCTCTCCAGGCTGAAGATGCCTGCCGTCTAAAGAATACGAACTGGTGAGTGTACCAAGTACAAATAAACGTCAAGCATAAAGTATGTGTTTTGTCTAGAATATGAGTAGAACTTGTTTACTAGGTGCACATGCAACCGGTGCGTCGTGATGCCTGAATTCAAGCCTCATGAGTGCCGCTGCTGCAGGGAGATGGGCAGAAAACGTAGACCTGCAGTTGAGGTTTCACATAGAGACCTGTGAGTTTTAGTAAACTTCGCCTTGGGTTGTAATCTTCATCACTAAAGTGCATCGAGCTTATCCAACGCCTACCCACGGATTCTAATAGCTGTCCTGCGGGAACCGCAGTCAGCCACCGGTTCATCTCTTGTATGTCTTTCGGAAATGCATGCAGTGTGATCTCTTCTTCAGTTGCTGAAATACCGGGACAGTCCCTCACACAGCACCTTCTAGGCATTGTAGTTGATCACGTCAATTCACTGACTCCTCCTCTTCTACCTTTACAGCAACATTAAGCGATGAAAAGCAAATAAAAGAAACCTTTTCTGCTTGGATTGCTCGTAAAGGTGCGGCGAATAACAAAAATATTTAAAATATATTACACGCGCTCGCGGTAAGCACGAGGAGGGATAGCAACTCACGTGACACCGGCGATGCCTCCATTCTGACCGCCCCGACACCGGTACACTGTTACGTCACAGTGCACTGGCGGGAACTTTGAATTGGGCCTCGTATTTCTATTTTTATAAAAAAAACTACGCAACTCTATAGTGAAACAATTTTTTTGTAATGTCCCGATATGCCATTTCAACGCCTAGCATGAAAAAAACATTTTTTTTTTGCGTGTCAGAGGCCCTTTAAGCATAACTACCAAATGCGCACTTCCACAGCATTCGTTTTGCACCGCCACATTTTGTAGCCTGTCGGGGAAGAGCCGCGCTGTCCCATTATAATGACATTCCACGTCACATTTCCAGGGTTGTTGGCAGTGCCTCTCAACCTCTCGGACCAAATTTAAAAATTGCAATAACTTCACGAATGAAATTATTGCAACTCGTAATTTGTGTTACTACCGTCATACCCCGACAGATAGCCCACCTAAGACTGAGAACAAATCGGGTGAAAACAGGAAGTGGGCTAACTTTATATGTCTAACCAAGAAAAGATGAAAAAGAAACAAACTTGTAGTGAAGGAATGTGAAGGTGTGTTGCTTCGTTTGCTCACCCTCAAAACTTTTAAACGAGCCGTCGCCATCGCTGTCAAACAAAATGTCGATCACTTTGTCACATAGGTCGTGCGACCTTTCAAACTTGTTATTGCAGTGGGGGGGGGAGGAGGGGGTGCTATGAACCAAAGAGGACAGTTCTTCGCAGTCAGCATTTGTTGCCTGCCTAACTTTCCCGTCCTTGTTTCTGCCGACATCGCCACTGACCCGGCCGGCGCAATTACTAGAAGTGGGCCATCTTTCGGTGTTTCGGGGAAAATACACAATCGTGCCCAAAGGGGCCACCTTTCTGGGGGGGGGTGTCTCTCGGGGTATTACGGTAGTTTGGGTGCATCTAATAACGTGTTACATTAATTTTGAGGGAAATCGGTAACAAAATTTCGCCGGAGCTTTCCTTTAGAAGCTGAGCTACAGAGTCATACTACAGACGCTCGTTGCCCCACCTGACGTTTTATTTACAACAGGGTGCCGAACCAAAACTCTTTTCGGTTACGGTTCGGATTACGGTTCACACATTTTGGCTCGGTTCAGGTTTAGCTGCGGAACGGAAAAAATAACGGTCCAAACCGGTGTGGCTAGAAGCCACATTTTTAATAGTGATTAAATCGGTAATGTTTAAAGGAGTACAGAAAGGATGGAAAGTGGAATCATTATGAGACTTTCCTCCTGTTAGCTAAACAGCTAGACCGTTTAGACAGCTAAACAAGGAATCTTTTGGGAAACGGCAGCAATGAAAAATCCAATATCGGAACGACTCCTTCAATTTGTACGCGATGAATAGGACGCCTTACTTCACGGGACATTCAGACCAATTCAGTTTCCTCGCAAAATAAAGCGGAAAAATTGATGTCATGTGACAGGCACTGTATCCACTCTCTGCACCTCTACCAAAAAGTATGAGTCTCTTAGCTACTCCCCGCAAAAAGGACAAAAAAAAGCTTCCTCCTTTCTGGAATGGAAAGAAAGAGGGTGGTTTCGTCATTTCAGGCCTTAAGCAGTTTACAACGCTGTAAAAAGTGCTACCATAAATTACAGAGACTCTGCCCATTCTACAATGAGCACCCACCTTTCAATTCTGTAACATTTAGAAAATACACAAAGAATGTATCTTCACATTTTGTTGACCTAAAAAACGCCCACCCCCGGTTTGTTAAGATTACCTCCAAATTTTTAGCGGGCGCTTGCCCGGGACTTTACGGTGATTCAGCACTGCATTCCCTCCTAGCAACACCGCTACGCAGCTTGCCAGAGCAAGATGGATTTCGTGACAGAAGCGCACTCGGCGCAGAGTTTAATTCCGTCTGCCATGGTAACAAGATGACTTTGTCCTGAGAAAGACGAGACCGGATGTATTGGGGCAGGCTCCGTGCTTCGACGGTGTGCCTCGTGCGTGCCGAACACGTTGATCCCGTACGTGGGCAAGTCCCCGGAACCGTAAGCGCCGTGTCGCATCCTCGGAACGTCTAGAACACAAAACACGAGATGGCGCCAGCGAAACCTCTTGCCCCTGCCACATCGGCACTGCACCAGCAAGTGCCGCATCAATGCCAAGGTCAGCACCGCCTCCCGGTCGTACCGAGTTCTGAACGTGGTGATGAACGGCGCGGACAGGACGTGAAGACACGGTAGAAGAAAAGAGAGGACAGGCGCCGTCCTGTTTGTTTTCTTCTACCATGTCCTTTTCTCTTGTGCGCTGTTTATCTTCATGTTCAATGCACACCAACTCGCCCAACTCACCACTTCGCTAACTCGGTTCTGTCGTCGACGAAGCCGCTCGCCGTGCCTTTACATTTTAAAAACACCGAAGCGGGGCGCCAATAACTGTCCGCGTGCCAACTGATGGGGAAAGTGGCAGACGCCGTTCATCAATGCGGTGAAATGCAGCTCACCGGAAGTGAAAAGGCATCTCGGGAAATCACCCCATAGGACCCAGTCGCGCGACACACTCTGCGTTACAGACTGCCGCCGTACTGGCCCGCCCGCGGCATGGCGCACTCACTTGCAAGGCAGGAGACGGACAACCTCTCCAAGCCTGAAGGGCTCGATGCAGACCGCGCAGCACTCGACCTCACCCTCTGCCTCCTGCAAATGAGAACGACGCACACGTCAGCCGCACTCGCGCACGGTTACGGGAAGAATGGCCGACACTCCTCTTGCTCATTGCGTTCCTGGAAGATTCGTGACCAAACCCAGTGGCAACTGTTCTCAAGTGTTTACAAGAAGTTTGATGTCAGACGACTGCTCCGGAAGCTTGCTCCGGCACTCGCGCCGCAGCAAGAAACACGCGCGTGACATACAGTGTTTTCCAGGTTAAGCTTCGTGGGCTACGCGTCTTTAAAAGTTGAAATTTTAAGTGGTGCCGACTATCTGCGGGTGCAGACTGTACAACGATTTGTTTCTTAAGATCGTCACATTACGACTGCTTCGTGTGCACGGTTGCTCCGACGGTAGTGGCATTTAAAGCACCCACTCTTCCGATGCAGACTTCAGTGATGGAAGCGGCACGGGACCTTTTGTAGTAGGGTTCTATTGGTTTGGAGTAGCCACTGATGCTTTCAACACAGATGCCAACATCTGTTAAGACAGCACTTAAGAATAAAAAAGCGCTTGCCGCTCAACAAGTTTGTTTATGATCATGATTAAGGGTTCCTCTTTGATACTCGAGCTTATTACTCATTACCGTATGTGATAAGAACAGACAGGGCATAAAAGGAACACAGTCTTCCAATGGAAGGCTCTAGTCAAAGTAGGTTTCATTTAAAATGGGTATTAAAAAATGGTTGAAATTGAATCTTAGCGCAACATTTCATCGGGATAAATCCTCTTTCCTCTCTCTATTTCACGCTTGGTGGTTTGTTTTTCAGCCTGTAAATACAATTTCTGTAAAATGCCAGCAAGAACCATCATATCCGCTGATGCGTCTACCGATAAAAATGTGTCCCGTAAGTTTAGTGACCCAACTAAACTCAAGACTGATACCACAAACTGCAAAAACCACCCAAAAATATCATAAAGGCGGTACTGCTCTTTAGCGGCATAGCAACCGGGGTTAAGTCAAAGTTCGCCGCTCTTTCGATCGAGAGCTGCACAGGAACTACCGTGACTACCGTATTCATTCAAATATATAAAGACCCTTGTTTTCTTCTCTCTCTTTTATCTGCTGTTTTACTTTTTTTTTTAAATTAGAGATTTAAATTAGAAGTCGGGCCTGTAATAATCCTGAGCATTATTTGCCTGCAAACGCCGAGCCAGGTGTCCCCCCAGGCCAGTCGCTGCTCCTAGCACTCCGGTAAAAAGCGGTGAAGCTCGACGTGTGCGCGCCGGTGAGATGCGGTAAAGGTTAACGCGAGCGGCGCAAGTGCCACGGTACTCTGCAGCCACGGAATGAGGGACACGTGGCAGACACGATAATCGAGCAATCTCATCGGGAGTATGAGAATGTGGTTCCGTATTATCGTGGTGGTCGCAATCGGCAATTCTATTATTTTGCAAAGTTTTCTCCGGACTCCCTGTTCCCGACGTCATCCGGAAATATAGACGACGTCGGCGATTAACCAGCCAGCGCATCAACTGTCCACAGCGGTTGATGCCAACCCATCAAGCGAAGCGAATGTCCCGTGACTTGCGCTTTTAGTATGTGTGTTTGTAGTTGAACGTGTTCGAGCCTTCGACTGTGTTCCGACCAAAGACGAAACAAACTATACGGTGAGTAGAGACGGCCTGAAATTCGTATTTGTACAATTTTTATTTCCTTCTACCTCTTCGAAAGCTTGCCGCGTGCTCGATTTCAACCGAGCGTCGTCCGGCATCTCGAGAACTTGAAGTGAAACAAAATACGCGCAACTTCGTAGCAAAACGAACCAACAATGTTCAACGCAAGCGCGCAAACAGGAACTAAATTGTGCGCTCGACCACTGAGGAAACAAAGCAGACAGGCCTAAGGAGACGGGCTCGGGAGCAGACGACGCACTTTTCGCCAGCGCGGGAACGGAAAGGAGGAAAGGAGAAAAAGAGCGGAGGGGCGCGTTTAGGCCAATAGCAGGGGCGCTAGGCGCCGCGCGTGCTCTGACGTAGCCGGCCAATGAGCGATCGCGATTGGGGCCTTCGAAACCCGCGGAATGCGGACATTCCCCGATGTTGTCGCGATAATGAATGGCATGGGGACGTAGAGAAAATAAGCGGCTTTCCAACAAGACCAAGATGGCCGCGATCCGACGAGCGATTGCAAAACGCGCGGGGCGCGAAGTTCCACTTGCTTTCATTGAACTCGCTATGTTAGGGCTCTGCGGAGGCATCGTAATTATCACTTTTTTCATGCTTAGATTTTGAATTTGACATTGAAACTTTGGAGGCAGGTACCTTAGACTACAATTAATACAAATATGTTGGTTTTGAAAAACGTGAAATATCGC
This sequence comes from Ixodes persulcatus, assembly GCA_013358835.2. Lineage (NCBI taxonomy): Eukaryota > Metazoa > Arthropoda > Arachnida > Ixodida > Ixodidae > Ixodes > Ixodes persulcatus. The sequence continues at coordinate 105,825 of JABSTQ010010622.1, forward strand.
GGTTTTCGACCCTTTTAAGACCCGCGTCTCCCCTTAAGTCCACCTCGGTGCAGGTGTGGCGCAATTCTTGGCGAAAATTGAATTTTGGCACAATATACAGCAGACTTTCGTTCGTGGCACAATTTGGCGAAAATGGTGCAGCACTTCCGTCACAGAGACTTCGAACGCTTCTCGTAATTGAATTCCGAGGATGAGGGCTCGTCGTTCCTGCCAACACAAAACCGAATTGATCTTTTTATTTATAAAATACTGCAAACCACATGTGGTTCTAGCAGGGAGGAAGAAAAACAATACCAATATCCTTGGAAATCAAGTATAAGACAAAGAAAACCCCACGTGAAGAACAAATAGTCAGTCAAAGTTCCCGAGCACATATAAAACAGGCACATTGCTGCCGAAGGGTCTACATGAGGAACTGGTAAAAAAACGAGGAAATAAAGAAACACCCTAGTGCAGTCCACAGTTTCAGCTGAAAATAGAAAGAACAAAGTTGACATGGAAACACGACTAATGATTTAGAGAGCTACAATCTAATCATTCCGAAAATAAATTTGCTAACGCTTTACCGAAGCATGTAGAAGAAATAACGTCGCAACAAAGAGAATTCCAGTCACCAATTGTATGAGGAAAGAATGAACACTTAAACGGATTACTCTTTGCGTAAAATGGGTTTGAGGAATGCTGGTGATTGTGGCGAGTACGACGTGTTGAAACTAATTTCAGATTTCAGAATGGAAGAAAGGTGAAAATTTTTTGCCTTCATTATTTCAATTCGACGTGTGTGAATCTGGGCGGCTTGCAAGCACTGCACGTGCTTCAGTTAGATTATAAAAATGAACCCGCGCATCGACTTTTTCTTTGTACCATCCCATTGAAAGAAAAACGAACCTGCTAAAACACATCTTCCCGAAATGGTTCACATAAGCAGTCACTCACAAACTCCGTCGCGTCTCGCCACGACGAAGAATCTTTTAAAACAAATTTTCGTGTGGTCCGCACATAGTCCCGGAACGCCATCTTTTGAATTTTGGGGGGACGCGGGTCTTAAAATATAAAAAAATCGTGAAAAATGCTGTTTTTTATAGTTGACGATTTTGAGGTCTATATAGTCCAAAGTATGTCCTCACAAAATATAAATGCTCAATTCGATCTCTAAATATGAAAATAGTGACAATTTGTTCATCGAGGAAAACGACACCGTCTACTTCGCCGATACCGCAAGCCGCTCTACCGCTGGTGGACGCGACTGAATCAAGTTTGTGTTCGACAACTTCGCCGATGCCTCAAGCCGCTTTTCCGCTCGTGGACGTGGCTGGACCAAGTTCGTCTAGAGATCGAATCGACACTGTGTTCTACACGGAGGAGGAGTGCGTGGAGCGCGAACAACGTGCGGACGACAGAAAGGCTTCGTTGGCAGATCAGTCGGCGACTTCACGGAAGTTTGAGCTCCTCGACGTCTGCATGGAGAGCGACGACACCGATCGCGGCACGGAGTACGTAATCGTGGACATGAAAGTGTTACAAGAACTCTTCGCATCCACGGCGTGCGGCAAGTGCGGAATGGCTACCGTAGGACTTTCGAAGTGCGAAGAGAGGCAGTACGGCCTGGCAGTGAAGTTGGTCCTCACGTGTTCGACCTGCGATTTCGCCGAGAGTCGATTTTCTTCTCCACGAGTCGCTGGGGAAGCCAAGATTACGCCCTTCGAGATCAACTTGAGGGCGATGAAGGGAATACAGAGCATAGGAAAGGGGGCGACTGCGCTTGCAGACTTCTGTGCAACCTTGAACCTCTCCCACCGAGGGCTTCATCATAAGACGTTCAGGGGACACATGGACACCATGGTGCAGGCTTGCCAGGCAGCAGCAACAGCCACAGAAGCAGCGAGTGTTGAGGTGGTGAAGGACGTCTACGAGAGCTTCCTCAACCCTGCCGGAAATGTAGATATAATTTTTGACGGCACATGGAAGACACGCGGACACAACTCCAACATCGCAGTGGGGTGCATCGTCGAGTTTTACACTGGCCTGGTGCTGGACCACATTGTCCTCTCAAGGTACTGCCGTGGCTGCCAGGGTGCACCTGACCCAGACGACGACAGCTATGGGGACTGGGTGATCAACCACAAGTGTATGAAGAACATTGACTGCAACGCAGGACGAATGGAAGCCGAGGCAGCCCTCATTCTGTTCAGGCAGTCCCTGGCGAAGAATGGACTGCGCTACACCACCATCCTTTCCGATGGTGACAGCCGCACCTTCCATGCCCTGACACAAGACAGCGTCTATGGATACCTCGACATTGAGAAAAAAGACTGCCTGAACCACGTACACAAGCGGATGGGAGCAGCTCTTCGTACCCTGGTGGAGAAGAAGAAGGCACAGGGAGAGTCTCTCGGAGGAAAGGGAAAGCTGACCCAGGACAAGATAAAAAAATAACAACTACTATGGGTATGCCTTGAGAAGCCACAAGCATGATGTGCCAGGGATGAAAAAGGCAGTGCAAGCAACTTTGTTGCACATGACCTCGACAGATGAAGCCCCGGACCACAGCCACTGTCCCGAGGGGGACAGTTCCTGGTGCTCCTACAACCGAGCACTGGCCAACCACGAGGAGCCACCACCACACAAGAACCCACTGCCAGGCTTCATTCGCACTGCGCTGGAGCCAGTCTTTGAGAGGCTGGGCGACCGGGCACTCCTGAAGCGCTGCAGTGATGGCATGACGCAGAACGCCATAGAGTGCCTACACTCCGTGATCTGGGGCCAGAACTCTAAGAACACACATGACTCTCTGCTGTCAGTGGAGAGGGCTGTCGCTGAAGCCGTGTCACGCTTCAACCAGGGAATGGCAAAGACGAGCAAGGCTGTAGCAGGAGTCTTGAGAAAGACAGGCGGAGGCTTCGCAAGGCCAACAAGGCTCACTCTGAGAGTGAAAAGGTCAAGAAGAGGATGGCCAAGAGACACAAGCCTGCCAGGACCCAGGACTACAGCCCAGGACTGCTGTGACCATGTGCACACATCGGAGACTACTGAACTGATTTCGTGGTTTCATGTTGTTGTTTTTTTTGTCGGGTGCCATTTTTCTACGGAGGTTTTGATTATGTTTCCATAAGCCGATTGCAATAAACTTGGTGTTGTTGTTTTCAGCAACAACTGAACTGCAGCCTAAAGCTTTTCTTTTTTTTCTAGACTTGATGTATAAAAGTGCCAACATTGGGGAAACTTCAAGTGCGATTTTCTCAGCTTTGTCCAAAGCCATTACCTTACGGTAGTTTTCATAAGGTTTGCATGGGCGGATTTCAGTAAACTTGGTATCATTGTTTTCAGTAACAACTGAGGTGTATCCTAAAGCTTTTCTTTTTCGTCTAAAATCAATAGGTAAAAAGTAATTAGCTGAAACGTGGATTATTTAGTGACAAGTTTTTTGGTTTGAAATTCCATTATTTATTTCTGGTAGACAAAATGGCTTTGTAAACATTCAATTAGCTTTAGGATATATGGTGAACCCTTGGAAATCACTGCATATTGTTAAAATATAAATTTTTTGATGTAAAATTGCCATAACGACCCGTAAGAAATTCCCTTATTGGAATTTTATATTTTGCCATATCTTTCGTTCTAAAAGAGATATCTGAAATTCAACTGCAGATTTGAAATCACCATCCAATGATATATATGCATGCCAATTTTCAGCGAGGTATCTCAATAAATAAAAAAACATATTTAAGTACCCTACTCCCACCATAAAGTTTACTTTGTCTTATGTACGACCACCCACACCTTTTATGGCTTCAAACATGAGCCGGCAGTATGTCTGAATAAAAAGAAACCCGTAAAATTAATATGCATCGTCCGCAGAGTACAGTCCGGAAAACGCGGTACTTGACATGTTTCAAACAAACGAAAGCCGAAAGAAAAAGAAGAAAAGTTCACCTTGTCGCCCAACCTGAGGATCTTCACTGGAATCCTGTCCAGCGCCTTCTTGGCAGCACTGCACAGTCTTCTCTGCAAGGACAGTCCGTCGTCACCCCAAGCAGGACCGGAGCCACTAAGTATGCCGCGCTCAAGCGACAACACTTCGGCCCGACTTAAAATCGTCGTCGTCGGTTGTCCGAAGTTTCATCTGAAATCGCGGGTAAAGCGCTTCCGTCCTACGGAAACTTTAAAATAGTCCACGGTGGAGCAATACGACGTCAGCCGAGCTTCCGGACACCGCATTCGAAGCTCAGGAATTTGCATTTTCGAGTAGTCATTACCGTCAATTGCGCCCGCTCCGCACAAGGCAACAAAATGGCCGAGCTCACCAGATGACCGAGGAATAGTGTGCAGACTCTCTAAGAGTGGCTGGCGCTAGGCAGGAGGATGCTTGCACACCAACCCTGTAAGTGGACTATTGCGCGAGTGCCGTCTGCAACTCCATCACTGCTAGCGTCACGCGAGTGAGCGGATAGATGGTAATGGCTATTGACATTCTTAGACCTATCGGTTGACGAGCTTTGCGGAAGGGCGTCGTTCGAAAACGGTTCTTCTCTGGCTGTGTTCCAAATCTTACCCAAATGGATTCGAGTTACTCCGGTGGATCGTATCACGTGACAGCACAGATTCAAAAACGTTGGTACAAAACCCTTACCCTGGAGTAGGATCGAGTAAATTTTGGAACACGGCCTCTGTTGCCCGCAGGCGAGTCGGTACGGGCGGACGGCGTTTCCAGTGCCACCGGCGGCGAAGCCTCCGCGGGCAACGGAGAAAGACCGTTGCCCGTGGACAAACATTCATCAATCTGTGCAATGTGGCAAACCACAATATAATTGCTACATATACTACACCAATTAATATTATTATTATTAGTAGAAATCATTTACGAGAACAGCTGCGATTATCCTTGACCAGATTCGGTGCCTTCAACCCCATTCACACACTGCTTCTGATAATGAGTCGCCGAAACATCCGTGCTTCGTAAGTCGCGCAAAAGGTGCTCTTTGAATAGGTTGCCACGCGTTACATAGAGCACAATGTTCCGGTGACTCGCAGTCCATGACTCAACACAAAACCTCACCACACAGTCAAATGTGACTGTGCGAATGAACTCCGCTCGAGTCGTTTACACGGGGAGAGTTTGCCACTTCTGCGAAGACGCCGACGGTCTAGCAACCACGGCCAAGAGCGTCGTCGCACGTCGCGTAACAAACTGCGACCGCCTTTCGACGAGATGACTCGCCATACCGTGTCACCACAAATCCGGCTTATTTTAGCGGGCCACAAACTCCCTCGCATGTCTAGACTTTATGGACTCCGTCTGCATGCTTCTAGAGCATGAACCGCGGTGTCTGCAACGCTTCTTCGACGACGCGTTTAGCGTCCTATAACACTTGCGCGTTGCAAGTGGTCCCGAAGCGGCACCAAAGGACGTCACGAAAGCCGGAATGCTGCGCCGTCGGATGTCGCGATCCCGGCGGTTGGCCGCTGAAGTTCCGGCAAAAAGCACCGGCAAATGCGAGTGTCGCCGTCGTCGCGGCATCCCAACTCCTGGCTGCTGAAGCTTCCGTGGGCTGTCGAGCTGGACAGGCGTCTTCCACATCCATGAACTAATGTCTGCCACATCTACCACCGCCGCCGTTATCGCGTTCGGCGACGGCGTGACGTCGCCGGGCGGTAATCGAGGGACCACTTTTTTTGGACGCGGTAAGCAAACCGGTTGAAGAAGCGTTCCTGGCACCGTGGCTATGACGAGTGTCCCCATGCGGACTGTGTTTTTAGGCCTACACATATTTACAGCTTTGCCAATCATCGAGCACCCTCCAGAGACTGCGGCGATTGGCTCTGCCGAGCGCTCGGCGAGAGAATAGGCCATGAAAGCTTCCAGAGGCGACACGACGCCACCAGAGGTGAAGCCGGAAGTGTGGAGGGACGCGCCCCTACTATGGCCAAAACCACAACCATTTTGGTCCCCTTCAGGGCGCCTCTCCGGAACCTTCCTACCTCCACGGAGTAGACGCACCCCGAGGTTTCAGAGTGTGGACACGCCCAGAGACACTAGATGAGCTATGCTTATAGTGTCGGCGCTCTGCTTCCCCCGATTTCCTCGTAGATGCCACCATTTTGGTACTTGGTGCCGAGCAGGGGGAACCGGCGATTGTTACGATTAGAAAATGCGGCTTCCCGGCCTTTAGGCACGGTGTTGAAGAGCTCCGGCGACATCCTTTGGCTCCACTGCAGACTTCAAAACGTTTCCGAGAGGCGAAAAACCATTCCCTGCGATTTCAGATAAAGGCTCAGACAAATGGCAACAATGATTTTAGGCACCAAAATGGCACTTTAAAAGACCAAAATGGTGCTTAAAGGGATGCTGAACCGAAATCTGGATTCCACAAAGCACAGCAGCCAAGGCATGCAACGGGATGCTACAAACATCAAAACATCGCTCTTACAATGATATATCGAACGGATGACTGTATTTTTCAAAAACAAAAAAGGAGGCGCATTTGACAGATGTTTACGTCTTGTTTCTCCGAGAAGGAGAGGGAACGGCCTCGCGTCTTCTCCGCCTCGCCGCCTTGAGGGGGCGAAATGAAGAGAGGAGGAAACGAGATATCTTGACGTCACGCGCCTCATCGGCCCCGTTCAATCTCGACCTTTTTTTCCCAAAAATACGGCCGTCAATTAGAGATATCGCCTTAAGAGTAATGTAGGGATTGTAGCGTCCCGCCTACAGCTCCTGCATTTTTTCTGAAATCCAAATTTCGGTTCACCATCCCTTTAAAAGGACATTCGCTTGGCGGTGGAAGCGACAGCGGAGGCGGTGGCGGTGGCACGATAGCAGGGGGAGGGCACAGGGGAACGCCTCAGAAGGAAGACACACCGGAAGATAAGCTGCGCTTCGGACCGACAACACTTTTGCTATTGGATTACATTGGATTTCTTCGGCTTCCCCTCGGTACTGGGTGATCGCAGAACTTTGGATTCTGGATCTAACCAGTGGGCTCCTCTGCCACCGTGGAGGCAGCAGAATAGCCCACTGGTTTGATCCAGAATCCAAAATTCCTCGATCACCCGGTACCGAGGGGAAGCTGAAGAAATCCAATCCAATCCAACAGCAAAAAACCGTCGTAGCTGCGAAGCGTTGCTGATCCCGTGTCTCTACAACGCCTGGTCGCGTTAAAACGAGGACGGACAGAGGGGGGACACTGACTGCGAGGAGGTCCTTGGCGTGGATGTAGCGAAACCTCTGGACGTAGTAGAAGACGAGCCAGGCCAGGGAGATGATCATCAGGATGATGAAGGAGATGGAGACAAACAGCACCGAGGTCCGGTTGATGTTGGGGTAGGGGAAGGGCCGGTGGCTGCCCACCGACACGTGCATCACCACCCGGGTGCCATTGTCCACCAGGCCTGCTATCTGCTCCCCCTTCTCCCGGCTGATGAACACCGAGATGATCTGGAACACTGCGTCAATGAGGAAGCAATCCCCGTTAGGCACATCTGGGGTGGAGAGCCGAGATTCCAAAGACGGAGCAACTCGAGACACGGAGAGCGCAACTCAACTGCGGACGCTGCGTGCGCAGATTGGCCGCAAGTGCGCATGATTGCTTGGCAAGGAGGAAAACGGGCCAGAGAGGCAGAGACACGTGCAAGCGATCGACGCTTTTGTTGCCTCCTAGCGATTGATCGATCCCCCTGATCGAGCAGTTGGAAACGCTAGGCACACCAATGTGGTTGGTTGATTGGGGGTTAATGGCACATCAGCATCTAAGGCCATAATGCGCCAAGAGTCTGAACTATTGCAGTAGCTAACGTGGGGCACGTGGGTGCCATACCCTGTCTGACACAGGGGGGCAAAGACGGGAGCAGAATGCGGCAAGAAGACCAATTAATTGTTCCTACACACTGCAATAAACAGTGATTGATTGATTGATTGTCATTATTGTAACTGAGATGTTTTGGTACGCCTCGCACGCATCGACACAGGTTGCTGCGAGCTGCCAAAAGATCCTTGCATGCACCATTCCAAAAAAAGAAAAAAAAAAGTAATTTCACTTTTTTGGGGGGGATGACTTGGAGGCAGCCGACAACAAGGCTTAACGAGCATCGATCAACGGGAGAAGCCCCGGACAGGTTAAGCCTCCCGGAATGAAGTTGGAAGCCCTTCTACGGATTCCCTGGCATTTCCCATTCCAAGGAATTTTGCGGTACCTCCTCGCATAGCCCCTGCCAGAGATTGGAGCCATTTCAGCTTCGGATAGGAGCAATGAACGACTCAACAATGAACAACCTTTTTGCGTAGGGAGGAGCACAGAAGGGATACCTGAAACTAGAATTGTCTTGCACGAAAAAAAAAAAAAGAAAAAAAGAAACTTGTGTTTTTGATTTTTAGAGCAAAATGTGTTTTTGGGGAACCTCACTGTACCATAGAGTTTACAAAAAGGCAGACATTGTACGTTCATAGAAATAATAAATGTGAAACCCGGACAGTTGAGCATGTTGGCATCTAAATTACAAAATGGAAAGAGGGACATAGAAGACAATGCGGACGACTGCATTTCAACGTGCAACAAAACGTTTACTCGTTTGGTTTCGTCGCAAGTTGAAAGCCTGCATAATCTGTATTGTCTTCTAGTTTCCTTGTTGCAGCAGTTCCAAGGATCAAAGAGGTCAACCAAACGGCTCCGTAATATATGCGGATCTCACAAATTAAAATCTTGAAGATGTATACCGCAAAAATGCTGCAACATTGGAACTTTTTTTTACTTTTTTTTAAAAGTGTATTGACGAAGACAAATCTCCAATGACTACGCTGCATGTCCAAGATGAGGCCTTTGTACCACCCATGTAGCCTTAATGACAGGGTTTAGCTTATAAAAAAGAAACAGATGTTACCGACAATGGCCTCTCCAGACTAACGTGATTTGCTCTGTACACCCATTGCAAATACACTGCTTCTCATAGAGTTACTACATAGTGAATAAACTTTATTCTATTCTAATAAGTGAAACTTAGAACTCCCCCCCCCCCCCCCTTCCCCATTCTTCTTTACGTGGGAATTGGATTGACGGTTCAACGGTTTAACTTTGAAAAGCACTGACCCGTCAATCCAATTCACACGGGGAGTAAAACAGAACAGCACACTGCTTTTCCTAGATGTTAATGTGTACCGAAACAGCACCGGACACACAGAAACAACTGTGCACCGTAAAGCTTGCGACACAGGTAACCTCTGAAACTTCAAGTCACACCATTTGGTTGAGCACAAAAGAGCAGTCGTAAAAACCCCGCTACAGCAGTCCGAACACATTTCACAACTGCAATCATCTGAAGACGCAGTAATTGTCGACTCGCTGGTAAAGCGGGATTATCCAAGGACGTTTTATCGAAAACATGCGTAAGCGGGGGACAAGGGAGTGTCGGGATAAAAATCGTAATGGAGCAGGGCAAATCACAATTCCATATATTAAAGGTGTTTCTGGGTATATTCGCAGAGCCCTTGCCCCTTTAAACATCCAAACAGCTTTCAAACCCCATCTCAAACTATGTGACCTTGTTTCTAACCCAAAAGACAAAACACCTCCAGAGTCCCAGTGTGGTGTTGCGTATAAATTGAACTGTCTAGATTGTGACGCATTGTATATTGGAGAGCCCGGCCGCAAATGTTGCATCCGTATGAAAGAACCAAGCGTGATGTTTGGACAACGGGTCACAGTTTTGACTCTGAGAATGCGTTGACCTTGGTGCATGAACGAGGTGGGGTCCATGAAGGTACTTGGAATCATGGTGCGTGCAGGGTTGATCCATCTGCTTGTAACTCCAACCGCGGCCCCCTTCCGGAAATGTCTGCAGACCTCCCTAAATAGGAGTTCTGGTTGGCATTTTTCTCCTTACTGCCTCTTGGCTTCATTGATGACGTCTCCCGTGTAGGAGACGAAACGTCCGATTAAATTGTTATTTGTGTTATCTTAAGTCGGTGTAGTTTGTTTAATAACGTTATAAGCGACCATTTCTCATAGGGAAGATGGGTCATCGAGTGGGCTCGTGCACACCAGCTCAAAGCATGCAGAGTGAAAGCTCACGCTGCAGAATCCAGGAATAATCCCCCCACCCTCCCCCTTCCCGTTTCGATCTGGATGAGCATCGTACCGGCGTGCGGTCGTGTATCACTACTGCGTGGTGCACGTTAAAGACCCTGGGCTAGAAATTGTATCCCACAGGCTAAGTTTGTCATCTACAGCTGAGACACCAGATGCCCACTCGGGCAGACTAACTTCCGGCTGTATAAACATACGCGCAATTATTATTTCTCATAGGTGGTGCGTAGACTTGGTCTCGCAAATACCGTACAACCTTCAGTCTAGTTCAAGACCAGAAGCGTTCAAGTACTAGCTGCACACTGGTGCCGGGGCGATCTGACAGATGGTGCCAGTGTGTTATCTCGTAGCAAGCAGTCAGGAGCAGTTGTAGGGCAGTCAGTCACTGTCAAGCACAAATGTGTGTCTATAATTGTCTCGACCCACGTGACCATGGCAGCGCTCCTTGGTCTGTGATGCCAAGTACTAAGATTTCAGCTCCCAACAATCGAGACTGAAACACCCAAGTAGAAACAATGAACCTATGCTGCGTTCCATTTTGAGGAAGGTAACAAAAATGGAACAGACAAAAATCTAACTAGCAACATCGATGCGAGTTGGAGGTTCGTGCGTGTCCGTCCCTCTTTTTTAAAAGTACATACCCCGATGTGCTATTCTACGAATTGGATATTTCGACTAAATCGAGCCAAGCCATAGAACCCAAATTTCTCAAATAAACGACAGTGACTGCACCACTGAATATGCACAGCATCCGTCGACCGAACGAAGACGTAACTGAGAAGGTGAGCCCAGAGGTAAGGTGAAAACACTTTGGCAATGGTGCAGTTACTGTACATGAACGAGATTTTGCAGGAAATGAAAATTATACGCGAGCCAAAATGTTTCGAAGTAGCATATTTTTCGGTGTATAAGTCACATTTTTATCCTAAGATTTCCGTCGGTGCGCCTTATACAAAACTGCGACTTATATGCATTTTTTTCTAGAAGCATGAACCTTAACTGCACAAATTTGCCACAGGGTTCATATCTTTTGTTGAATTCGCTCGCTGAAATTTGCTCTCGCTGAGAGCATATCTTGAGATCATAGTACATATCTGCGGGCTTTTCAATGCAATTTCGCCGTGTCAACCATACGAATACATAGTTGCGACTTTTACAAAAATGCAACTTGTATACCAACTTTCTTTTTTTTTTTTTTCTGAAAACAGTTGTTTATAGGGGGGTGCAACTTAAACAAAAATTCAACTTATAGACCAGAAAATATGGTAGTTTAAACAAAGGGATAACAAAGCCCTTCACTGTTAAAAAAAAAAAAAATATATTTCCTTTATATTTCCTTTTTTAAAAAAAAAAAAAGAAGTGCCTCTAGTTCTACGGAGAGTGCTGAAGTGTTTCTCAATTTCTCCAGTATAAACACTAATGCCCAAGGTTTTTTTTTTTAAACTTATACATGCTGAAAATTTTTTTCAAAGTCTGTATGAGGGGCAGGAAAATAGGCCGACGTACACTTCGCGCTTCTCACTTCTGCCCGCCTCCCCCTTTAATATACCCCCTCCACTTTTTACCTCGCCCCCAACTTGGCTCCTTTCGCAGTTTAGGAGAGGGAAGAGCCAAGAGGTTAGTCACCGTCTGGGCTTACATTCTATCCTAAGCAGATGAGCCAAAAAGGTTCCATAAACATCCTCTGGCATCTTCGCTTTCACGGTCTCGTGCCAAAACATGTGAAATCGACAGAAGGTGGCGGCAGACAGATACTCGCAGGCTCTAGAACAAATCTGGGCAATTATAAATGGGCGCTGTCTCAGTAGATTGTGACAAGAGAAGAAACACAGGGAGCAGGTTCCACGTGATAGCAGTGTGGAATCCGACGGAATAATATGTGGCCAACTTACGGTAAAATGAAAGTGAAAGGTTCCCACACAGCCGCTAAGATTACAGGTCACTGACCGGCATTTCGACATAATGCCGGACTCGGACAAAGCAAGAAAGATGGCGAAGAAGCGTAGTTAGGCGATAGAAGACGGTCGCAACTGACCACCAACCTCCCAGCCTTTAGCGGTTGGTGGGGAACGGTATAGACCAGAGAAGACGGCTGGGAATTTCAGAAGGAATAAATACCCTGAAAAACTGGTGTTCTGCAAAATCAACACAACACAATCAAGGAACGATCCTAATATAATTAAGCACACCCAAATGTGCTGTCCAGACGACCATTTACGACAGTCTCTCACACTGAAACATAACGCTACGTCGGAACACTTTTGCGTACGATTTTAGAGCACTTGGCACAGCTTGCAAAATGTCAGGAGATCAGGACGTTTGCACTCGTTACTCAGCATCGACTGCCTTTTCTGGCGGGAACCTTCCACTCCGCACCGAGACACACGGGGAAGGGCAAAACGACACCTTTGCCGTCCTGTCCATTTCCATCGGTTCGGCTCCCTATCTCATTGACGGCTTAAAGGGCAACTCCTCTTCCTTTTCGGTAGCGAGAAAACACTACAGTTCTCTTTAGTATCATCCAGAACGACCGTACGTTGAATATTATAATGTAATACCACCTGCAAGTTTGTTAAATTGGCCAACTAAGTCTGCGGTGCTCCGAAGACAACGCTGTACTTCTGTTTTGGTGACGTCTAGAATTGGGGAGCGGTTTATTTTTCTTCGCATTTTCTTTTCCAGGCAAAGCCTTCAAGGCGGCGCGAGCAGCGCGCTTGGTGCAGAGTCACATCACTTGCAGCTCGGAGGCTCGGCCTCTGGGAGTAACGGGAACTACAGGGCTGACTTCATGGCCCCTCCATGTATTCTAACCTTGTATCCCACATGGGTGTCTCCTACTTCTGACGCCGGTTGTACAACGTTGCCCACCTCTGTCGAAGTTTCGGTTTCGATTTGCAATATGTCTCGCAAGTGGGCTCAATTTCGTCTTCTGCGCATGAGAAAAGAGGTAGCGGTGACGTCAGAATGCCGAGCCCTGATTGGCTGATCGCGACCCCCCTATCTGAGCGTCGTCTGCTCCTTTGCAACGTCGTCTGCTCGCAACGTCGTCTGCGTCTGTCTTACCTTTCCTGCGACTTTCGGAAGTCCAGGTCTTTACGAGCGAGCTCGACTTCGCCTTTCAGAGAGGGCAGACGAAATAACTCGAGCGGTGCGTTGTTTTTGTCTAACAACTAGCAGACGTGCATCAAGGAGGGAAGTCAAAGGACTAACTGGCGAGGTGTCCCGAGGTGCCGAGGTTTGTCTGCTAAGAAGCGAGAGTGTCCGCAAGTTCCCTCCCAAATACTTTTTCCCTTCTTGCGTGTGCGGCGAGACTTCTCACTCTTTAACGGCGTCGGCGGGTTGGCGCAGTTAACGTCGTCTGCTTTAAGTCTGCTAGTCAAAGCGATGGCTGCTTTACCTTTCCTGCGTCTGTCGGAGATTCACCGCTTTTTCACCGGCGAGAGTCACCGTTGCCTCGATAAACAAGGAGATGACAAGAGGAAGAGATTGACCTCTTAATCTAAAATTGAGGTCAGCGATCAAAGTATAATACGGGAAGGGTTCACAAGGGTCGCGCAGGCATATTCCATTCAGCACGCCAGCCGGTCGTGGGCAGACGATCTTGGCCAAGGATCGTCGGAGTGCCTGCTAGGCCTATCTGCCGAGCTCGCTTGGTCGGGGTCCGTGGAATCGTGGCCGTTGGAGCATTTCCCGGGTGTTTGTGGATCCAGCGTTCTTGCTCGTCGTGGTTTATTTCAAGTACATTTTACTTTTTTTCTTGCTGCTTGTAGTCGGGACGCGTGAGAAGAGCACATACAAAAATAAACGTCTGTTGGTTGTCGCGACCAAGTAACTGGGCGACGCTGTCGGCCATGCTGATTTGGTCGTAAGAAGTGCGTAAGACAGCTTCGGAGCTGTCGTAGGATTCCGTCGTAACATGCGCAAAACTTACGATAATTTCGTTTCGTGAACACGAATTTGTTCTTACGTTTTGTCTTATGCACAGTTTTGGCGTAAGATAATAATAATAATAGTTTATTTCCATGAAGCATGGTGGAGCAAAGGGTAAAAGCCTCAAAGGAGGCTTGACCAGCCCTCGGCCCCGTGAATCTGGCCTCTGCACTTTCGAAAGTCGCAGGAAAGGTAAGACAGACGCAGACGACGTTGCGAGCAGACGACGCTCAGATAGGGGGGTCGCGATCAGCCAATCAGGGCTCGGCGTTCTGACGTCACCGCTACCCCCTGCGCAAGAAGCAGACGAACTTGCCCTCCGCATTATGGTTATACCACGACTGCACGAAAAATATTTTACTTTTCATCATGAAACAAATGACGTAGGGTCATTCATGAGTGTTTTTCAAAACTAGATTATCCGCTATATCGAAATTGATCGGAAATGCCCTTTAAAGGGATGCTGAACTGAAACTTGGAGCTCACGAAACAAGGCTGCAGCAATTGGCGGGACACTGCAAATCCTCAAAACATCACTTATGCATCTCTAAAATATCTCTAACAGATGGCCATATTTTTTTGGAAAAGAAGTGCACGATTGAACAAGGCCGACGAGACATCTCATGTCACGATTCTCATTCCCGTCTTCTCTTCGCTTCGTCCCCTCGAGCAGGTGAACCGAAGCGAGGAGGAGAGAAGCGAGGCCGCTTCCCCTCGTTCTGGACCATTTCAGGAGAATCGTGACGTCACATTTTTCGCTTGATCGCGCCATTCTTTTACAAAAATACGGCCATCCGTTTGAGGTATTGATGTACGAGTGATGTTTTGGAGTTTGTAGTGTCCCGTTCAAAGCTTCTGTGGCCTTATTTTGTGAAATCCAGACTTCGGTTCACCATCCTTTTAAGAAATGCAGAGCATGCCTTATAGGTCCACACTTCTTCTCGATTCGTTTTTGGTCGTTCTTACCGGCGAATGCAGCAATTTTATTGGCTGAGGAAAGGTAAGAAGATGTGGCGAACTCGCCCCGCCCAAAACTCTTAAGCCGTCAACGACTATAATTACAACCAAGGTCCTCATTCATATCGCAGAACGTCTGGTGTCTGCCAAAGCTGTCGAACACTGAATACAACCAGAAAAGGGCAACAGACGCGCAAAAAGCCCAGGGATGCGTTGGGAAAACCTCTTGTGCAGTGACGTTCGCCAAGCAGCCAGGAGAGTAGGGCAAGAGGCTGCCCATCCAGAACAACACAACACGCGATAAAGTCCGGCGAGATAAGCAGACCGTCACTGAACGAGAGTTTATCGTCCAGATTAAGCAACGACTCCTTCTTGGAAATGGACGAGAAAAGACGGCCTTCGTGAAAACTTTCTTTCGAAGCTCGCACTTCCCCTCGCGTGCCGACCACATTTTCTGCGTGTCAGGTTTTTATCTCGGCGGCATGTTGTGCGCCGGAAATCATGCAACACAGGGGGAGGGGCAAACAACCGAACGGGCAGGAGCTCTGAGAATGCCCGGCCGCGGACGAGGACCTGCCGCACCCAGCACTCCGCAATCTATTCCTAGACTTACCTGCGGAATGCCTATGAGGTGTCATGCTTCCGTTACTGTGCACCGACCGAGTGACGTGCCACATCGCTAACGTAGCGCGAGAAACCCAAAAACAAGTGAAAGGAGCTTGTCGGCGCTTGTCTCGTATACTCCTTCGCTAGTCTTTGTGTTCTTGTGCGCTGTCTCATTAATGTTCGTCATGAACCAAATTACCACTTTAGTTCAGGCGACATTGCTTTGGCGTTCTCTGTTACCGACTGTGGCCCCTGGCCAGGTCCTTTACGGGACAAGGATAACACAAGGCGCTTGCAGTTGTCCTACCTTCGGCAGGAACCTGCTGCCCTTTCTAGTTCCTTGCCCGCTCGTGTAGGACGCACGACAGCACTGTTATTAAAGCGCTTTCGCACTTGCGACGCGCAACAGTCGCGCGACCGACTAGTGATGTGCGACAAGCGACCACTGACATTCACACTGCGGGGCGATCGGCAGGTTGCTTCTAGAAAGTTCTTGGGAATCACCGTCGATTCCGTCCTTCCCGCTACAACCCGGGTTCGCGTTTTGCTGCTTTTCCGTTTTCCTACAGCTACGCGTGCGTTGTTTTCGTCGTGATAGAAAGACTCTAGATATTGGCCGGGGTCCTTCGGAACCGTACATTCAAAACACAGTCACAACATTGGTGTGCACTCAATCGAGTATGGTACGTACCTATTGAGCCAAAAGTCACAGATTTGCTGCCAGGCCGAGTTCTTTTTCGGGCGCTCATTCGAATAGGGCTGCTGCTGGTTACAACGAAATGGGTACTGTTTAATAACGTTACCAGAGCCGCCAAGGAGACCTCCACAGCTCCATATTTACAGCCACTACCGCAAACCATTGCAAAAATCAGAGTGGAAGCGACTGCCCCGAAATGGTCGCTTTTGCAACAAAAGCTGTCGCGCGACACTTGCGACTCGCAAGTGTGAAGGCATCTTTACTGCAAATGTGACATTGCCGCTTTTGTTAATTTTACTTCGAAAGGGTACTGGTGAGACCCACGTATTCCTACTGAGGTCAGTGCCCGAAATGTGCATTTTCCGTCGCACTAGTACAGAAAAAAAATTGCCGAATGCCCGTTCGCGTCAGCAGTGCCACGCCGAGTACACTCCTGCAGTGTCAGGGTATAACTAATCGCAGAAGGCTCGTGCAGCTGGAGACAAGTTAATTAGAGGACCTACCCGCCATTCTAAAGCAGTCAGACACCATAAAAACTAGACCTTACCGGCAGTAAAAACACAGAAAGGAATGTGTCGTTTCGTCTGTCATTGCGTTTAAACTTTCAGCAACGTCTGATTGCAACCAACGTGTTCACTAATGGAAACGTCGACAGGAAATGTAAGCAGACGTTATGAAGTGCACAGAACGGTCGCTTTGGGTTCGGGCCAAGCGCTAGATCGGCCGAGGGGCCTCTCCGACCGGTCGGCAAAAACGCAAATGAGTGGGACGTCGGTGTAGCATAAATCTGCTTGCCTGTCATCTTCCAACTCCAGTGGCATCTGAGATAGTGATTTGTTCATTCCTCGTGATTTTATGCCACCGCAGCACATGTACCTATAATGCACGAAACACTAACCATTGCAATAGGGGAGGGAGAGAGAGAAAGCGACTCCTATACTCCATTGCACCGTAACTTGGCAGACGGCGAAGGCTTTTGGCCCTAGTGTGGGGGGCCTATTGGCTCACTGCATCACTTGACAGCTCTCCTCCGTTGGAGGGGCGACGCGTGAATAGCTGCGTCGCTCCGACTGTCTCGACGGGGCCGTGGTGTTTGCTCTTTGCCATGTTATGGTGACACTAAAAAAGTAACATGAATCTCGATTTTGGTTTTCTCACGCTTGGCAGAGTGCACCAAAAAAAGACGGAGGTTCTGAGCATGAAACACAGTGACAGCTATCATCTGCTGAAAAACCTAGTTTGAGTGTACAGAAGCAGGTATGTCTTTGGAGGCTGAAATCCTGTGAGACGCATGGCCAATTACTCTCTGAGTGGGAGTGCGAAGATTAATTAGAAGTGTTCTTAACAGAGGTCTCAAAGGTATGATTGTCACTCAGGTTCATACAATGAACACATACAAGAAACAAGCGTACACCAGATAAGCAATCTTGGCAGTGTTCATATGCTGGGACGTCTTCTGTTGTGAAAGCTAACTGTGTATGGCCTCCCCACCAGAAACAGTGTCACCTGAGAGAAATGCCCTTTGCGTTTCACACCTCGGTAGTCATACAATGAAGATCTAACAGCATGTACTTTGGTACTGAATACTTTGTACCCTTTGTTCACGGCAATAAACTTGGTACAAAAAAACAAAAAACAACAACAACTTGTTTTTGTTACCGAATAGGAACGGAGACGAAGGAGCCTACACTGTTCTTCTCAACAGTTGAGTGTTCGTCAACTGACGTCCAAAGCATCCCGTTTAAGTGTGAGAAAGGTGCGGTTCCATTCCAATGTTTTGTGCTTTCTAAGAAAACAAAATGATACAAATGGAAGCTTGGCAGATATCAGCAAAAGGAGGCTGGAGACAAAGACATCCTCGCCCGGCTTTGCGAGATGCTGAACAGGCGCTTCGACGTCAACTCTTTCAGCCTCTACTTGCGACATCCGCGTGCGCGAAATCTCATTAGCCAACTTCGCCCTCAAATCGACCAGTAGGCCGTGCCGCTACCAGATGTCACCACTAATACATTTCACTTTTTTTTTAGTTTACGCTCATCATTATATAACTTCGCTTCTCTTTCAAGGTTCAGATCGTTCGCGAGGTGTCGGCCTCGGACACGGCTCGCGAGATATCGACCCATTACGCTAATCAACAAACGCGACGATTATGTGGCATTCGGAGTAGTCCGAACCCCCTTTTACGCCCTAACACTTTGACGGAGCTAAACTCGAGTCCCATATAATGAGCGCCTTATGTATCCATGGGAATGCGGCTGGGTCGGAGATGCAGAGATGCGCTGGGAGGAAGAAGGCTCGAGCCGTATATTGAACCCAAGGTCTGTTCCTTTGGCCTCGCGGGTAGGTTCTCGCGAAGTTCTCCGCGCACGGAGCCTTAGGAAAGCTCTATAATTGGGTTCGTGAAGCGACTCAGAGGCCGTTCGGCGTCGGGCAGGTCTAGCCGAGAGAAAGGACTCCCGCAGCGCGCGCGCGCCATGGACCTCCAGCCGCGCGTCGAGGATCACTCACCTTTGTGACGCATCTTGACGAGTCTATTGCCCGGGTTGTTGTTGTACACGACGGCTCCCGAGGCGTTGGTATTGACCGCGTGTCGCATCTTGACCGATTCGACGCAGTTGCCGTGCTGTATTAGGGCTATCCAGGGCTCCTGCGGTATGTTGGCCGTGTCCAGCGGCGAACAGGCGTCGTGCGCCGTCCAGTTATTGCTGGTCACGTGAACCACGACCCCGCTGACGGAGCCCACCTTGCCCGCGCTGTACTTGCCCAGTTCCTCGCGCTCGGACACCACCAGGCCCGTGGCCGGGCTCACGTAGGTGATGTTCACGATCGCCGTGTAGTACTCCTCGGCGTCGTGCGCGTACGAGAAGTCGGCCCGCGCTCGGTTCAGGAGCAGGAGGAGTAGGGTCGCCACCTCGGGCCCGCATGGAGCCGTCCACCGGGCCATCGGGCTGGGAAGCCGAGCTACATCGGGTGCCTACGGGCTGCTCGAAGACTGCGACCACCATAACACTGGCGAGATTTCATGCTTGCTTTCTTCACGGCCACCGAGAGAAAAAGCGATGCGGATGGAGGAGAGAGAGAGGAGAGAAGGGATAGAGAGTCACCGCGTATAGTTAGAGCGCGCTCAATCGCGGGTCCAAACGTCGGCGGCCATTGTCTTGTTTCAGCGGCCATTGTTAGTCGATGGGGAAACTCCTCCGAAAACCCATGGGCCATGGGAGTGGCGGTGAACTAGAGTGCCAGTTCATACACACGCGCGCTTTTGCTTGAGTGGTGACATCTCAGCCATTTTTCCGCCCAATCGTTTTTTTATGCATTTCGAATCGCGCGCAATCTGGTGTCACTCATTTCGAGCGCGTAGCTTTGGCTAATGCATAGACGCCATCTTACCGCCCAAGTCACGCACCGAGTGCGCGAGAGCGTCACGCGCTGGCACATTCAGGACAACAATGGATGTATTGACCCTCAGACAGACAGACATGTAGGCACCCTACGGCGAACTGGGGTACTCCACAGATTTTTTTTATTGTCTCCGATTTGCTTGAAATTTTGCTGAACTAACCAACAAACATCTCTAAAACAGTATCCCAAATATTAGGTCAAAACATTGTTTTTTCGCGAAGTTATTGAATTTACAGTTTTGGTCCTCACCGTGTTTTTCAAACTGAAAGTCTCTACTGGCAACAACAAAAACGTGACGTCAGTGGAAGGTAGGGGTTCACTTCTTGGACTGTAGAAGTTATTCCCAACGAATTCGAAGCAGTTTCATGGTATTAAATGAATGCTTCGGAAGCTCGCTCCAGTATCCCCGCTCCAGCCAATACCACCTAGAATACAAGGCCTGCGCATGACGTTTCGTTAGTAGATCCCCGACCCGCCCCAAGCGGCAAACAGGCTGAAGCTTGACGAGAGTATGGGGCGCGTCGCAACTACGTCGCATTCACCTGCGGCCAACGTTACTAGTTAATCTAATAACGTTGCCTGCGGGCCGCGGCCACAGCTGTGTTATGCTGTGTGCGTGACTCGCGTGACTGCTGAGCGCGAGCTGATTGCGAGCTTCCAGTTCATTTGCAACGCGCACGCGAACACTCCCTCGGCAACAAGCGCGAGCTAGCACGCGCTCCTTGCTTTGAGACGAGCATTTCTAGCGCGCGCGCTCGTTCTGCGGAAGAACGCTTCAAAGCAGCGACCCGGAGTATAAACAGCGCCCTCGAAAATGGCGCCCAGTGCCAGCGTCCAGCGTCCAGCGAAGGGCTTTGCAGCCCTTCGCACAGCAGTAAGGCATTTTCACTCATGCATTTGACGCTCCACGTGAACGTCTAACTTCATCGTATGCTATTAGCGGCGAGATGTTTTAGTGGCGCCCTCATATGGTTACCTTTCGTGACGTCATTACCTTGCGAACAACGAGTTCGATGGTGTTTGTAAGGAGCATGGTGGAAGCTTGAAATCATTGCGCTCTTAAAGCAACACTACCAACACCGTCGAAATTGAAGTTCTTCCATTCCTCTTATTTCCGTCGATGAGAAATCCTTTGCTGACGTCATAGTCAGCATTCAGCCAATCGTGCAAGGCCGACCACAGCGACGCTTTCGATCGCGCACGTCGTCAATAGCAACAGACACTCGGCGTGAGCATCTGTTTCATTAGGTCTGTTCGATTCGCCTGAACTGGCTGAACTAGTTCAGCAGTGCAAGAACTGGCGCATTCGATTCAACCGGAAATTGCACGACCGCTGCACTGGCGCGTTCGATTCATCCCAGTTCTAAACGAGTTCAGACCCAGTTCCTCAAAATCTTGCACCGGCTCCGGAGTCAGTTCAGCGTCCGTGCAGAAGCAGACGAAAAGAGCAGACGGCGACAGCAGACGACACTCCTCGTCCATCTCTGCTCGCGGTGCCATTTTTCGCCGTTCTTGCTCAAATGTCTGCGATGTTTAACAATAACGCCGATACGGAGGTTGCGTTTCCTCTCATTTATGATAAAAACGTACCCGCGGTGGACGCGGAATTGAGATCATAACTGAGGGTAGCAATTTGCTTGATTATGATATTCTGAAAGCGTTTTAGGCACCTGCTCGTGTAGGTTTGTCTCCTTGTGGTAAGTTTTGAAATATTGGCTCACGTAAATTGTTTCTTTTTGATGCTATGTGGGGATCCACAGTGTTGATATTCTTCCTTACAGACACGGGAAAGGTATTGCACTCTTGATAGTCCCCGCCTTCAGTTGCTCTTGGATGCATACTGACGACTCCGATACATTGCAAAGGTCTGGGATTTAGTACATTGGCCCTCGCATGCCCCGTAGCTGAGCATAATACTGCATGCTTTGTCCACTGGTATCTGTGGGCGTTCACTAACGGGCCTGGGAAAGACGCCGAGAATCGGCATTGGCTTGGTAGTTCCACGCAAGTCTTTCTTGAGAATCAGAAAACGCTTCAGCTTGACGCCAAAGTTACGGTCGATAACTGTCTTGGTTAAAACGCCATCGTCAGGCCTTCGTCTTCGAGGTGACCTGTACCGACCGCGCGCTGCCGCCAGTGACTCCCGACGCAAAATCATCTTGAAGCCGCGAACCTACCGTCGAAATGCGAAACTCGAGAGACTTGTAATTAATCTGCTATTGCTAAATGAATGTGAAGGACACGAACGCTTATGGAAACGACGAACCGAACGGTAGTTAAAAATGCAGACAGAAACACATTTCGTGCAGAAAACGTTTTAGTACACTCGAATAAAAAATGTTCACAGAAAAGATTCCGTTATTATACTTTGAAACTAAGGAAACACGAATGGTCTCATCAAACTGCGACTAATTAAATGTAGCATACAACGTGGCGTGGAGAAACAAGAGCCGACAGATGCAGACGACACCCATGCGCTTCCGCTCGGAAAGCCGATCACAGCGCCAGTCCTACCGCGGCGGCTGCACTGTTTCTGCGCCGCCGCTGCACGACTCCTGCACTCGTCTGAACTCGGACAGAACTAGTTCAGAACTTTCTGGCCGAATCAAACAGACCTATTATCTGCTACACAAACCACTGAAGCAGGCGATGGAGCAGACGATGTCGCAGATGACGGTGCTCATCCGGGCTACCTAGGGGGCGCTGAGGGGATCTACTAGTCCTACTAGTGATGACGTTTAGAGGGGGAAACGCGCAGGCCTTGTGTTCTAGGTGGTATTGCTCCAGCACGGAACAAATGATTGGCATATTCTATTTTTAGACTGCTTGCTCGACTGGCAAGCCTGCCTGCCACTGACGTCACGGGACTGAAAAGTGCGCGTATATTTGAATGTTAGTTTTTGCATCATTTTTATTTGCCGATTTCACAATACCTATTATGAATTTCGCGATACTAAATAGGATACCGGAAACGCTAAAGGCCGGGGAGTCAGAAAATAGAGTTAGTTGAGGTAGCTCAAAAAATCTGTGGAGTATCCCTTTAATGCCCCAGGATAGAGGGGCTTTACGGCGAACGTGACGGTGGCGCCTCTAGCGGACCCGGAGTTTACGGAAACCTTGACGGAAACAGACGACGCTCTCTGGGCGGCACCATTTTGTTCGACAGCAGCGCCCTCTCCATACATCCGGGAAATTTAGCGGGTTCGGCCAACACCTCCTAGAAGAGAAGGCCAGAGCGCTCCGAGTCGTTATGTCACAATGTCGGAGAAGGAAGTCCATCGTGCAACTACGTGAGAAAACGTTCTGGGCATCGAAGTGAAAAAAACGTTTCTTGTCGAGCGGCGCGGGGTGTTCGTGAGCGTTTATCCGACATTAAAGGGCAACTCCGCTTCATTTTTGGTTTTGAAAAAAACAATGCAGTCCTCTTCAGTATCGCCTAGGAAGACCACACGTCAAATATTACGACGCAGTTCTGTCTAAATGTTTCTTAAACGGTCCGGCAAACTTTGCAACTCGCCAAGTTGCCGAAATCGGCTGACTCGAGCGGGCGAATTCAGGCGCAACCAACAGCGCAGTCAAGGCTACGGCATGGGCGGAGCCAACATTGAGCTAAACGTCATCTTCATGGCCCCCTTTTGCTTGTTTTTACCTCTCCGATCGAGCGTAGCGCATGACGTCAGCAACGTTGCCTCTCTGCGCTCAGCGGTGTCCACGTGATTGGCGTACGCGCCTGCGCAGCGCGCTTCTTGGGAGCAGACCGGCCGCCCGCCGTGGTCCCGCCGTTACCGCCGTCTTTCGCGTCACAACCACTGTCGTCGTCTCACCGTTTGTGATTATTGTCTCTCGGAGTTTCGTCCACACTATGAACACCACGTGCGCAGACTTATGCCGCAGTTGTGCAGACGTCGTCGAATGCCGTAGACACCAAAACGTGGCGAAGAGTGCGGTACAGAGCAGACGACACTCGCGCCTGCCACACGCCCGCCCCCATCCCGCCCGTCGTTGGGCCGAGGATCACGTGACATCTAGTATCACGTGATGGCCATGTACTTGGCGGCCCGAGGCCACTGTTGCCGGACGGAGCCGAAGTTTCGGTTTCGATTTCCGCTCGCGTTTAAAATTAGATTTAAAAATATATATCCCATTTTTCGCGAAGCAAACGACGTAGTGTCTTTTACTAGGGCTTTTTGATTCGAAATCACTCATTATCCCGAAATCTTCGGAATTGAGCGGAGTTGCCCTTTAAAGGGGCCCTGCAAAGACTTTTTTACTGGTTTTTAATTTGCACCAAACCTGAGCGCACTGAAAGTAGTAACTTAGTAAAACCTTTCTTTTCTCGAAATTCGCTTTATTTTAAAAGTTATAGGCAAATTAAAATTACAAAAACAAGCAAAAAAATAACCTCCCTCATGACGTCCTTGGTTGCTTGAGTGGCCGTGAACTAGATATAGAGGAAGGGTAGTGGGCTCATCGCGAGCGCTCATGGCTGCCGCACTCCGTGTCGACGGCGCGAGAGGGCGCCACTAAAGCATGTTTTGGATAGGCTGTATGCAGCGGGCAGCCGGGGCGGCTCTCATTGCATTTGCTGCGCGATTAAACACTAATTCGGCATGACACTTCATTGGCCACAAACGACAGCAAACACGGGGTAAAGATCAGTTCAGAATGGGCGCCACTTCGCGCTGCCATACCGCGAAACGGCCAAACCCCAAGACAAAGTTTCTCGCCGAAGGCCTTCGGAACGCTCGGAGCTGGTCGGATCATCCTGTCCAAACGACCGCAGAGCCGCCGCGTACATCCGGGACCTTTCCGTGTCGGCGCGTGATCCCACTACTCCTTTCTAGTGTGCGCCGCCTTTTCCACCGCTCGGTGGCGGGTATGTCGACGGGTCATTTCTCGTTTCCGTACTTTATAAACTGCATTTGTTTCTTTTCTGATCTAAAATATTGAACAAAAACTACTTTTATAAATAATTGAAACGGGTCGCGCAACTTATATTTTGTATTTCGACTAAAAAGAAGCTTTTAGAGGCTCTGACCAGTAGTAAGCCCAGGACCAAAGACGTCACATTTTGCGCGCTTTCGGTACCGCGGGTCGCCCTCGTCGGTGGAGGAGGTTTCCGCGTCGTCCGGTTAAAATATGACGCACTGATATTTAGTTACTCTCTCCGTGCCCGCTGGCTTGCCCGAAGTTCAAGAGACGTGGGAACCGCAAAAAGGTAGACGCTTAAATATGATTGCAGGGCCCCTTTAATATATGTTTTAAAAGCGCAGTATTGTACAATTTATTATATATATAATATAAACATAATATACAACGCGCCACCAAGGTTGAAAGTACCAATTTTGTATATTTATGATTATCCCCGTAACCACGGGACTACGTGCAATCCTGCAGATCCCCACACTTTTCGAATGAACCGGTCCGCTGGGACGTTTTCTTCCCTCGTACGGGCTCCGATTCTGGTAAATTTACGTTGTGTGTGAGCTGCTGACTGTCTAAAAAGGAACGCTGAGACTTTCAGAAGAGAAGGGAACCGAAAAAAGTCCAGTAATCGTCGCAGGGAGCGCACGCGAGCAAGAGATGGGTCGACGACGTTAAGCCTCCCACACTGCGGCCGCTGCTCTCGTGTGCGTGTGTGTGTGGTTATTTTGATCCTCCTACTCGTCATTTTTTTTATCGTCACCGCAGTCTCGGGTAGTTTTTTTGTGTTCGCTTGATACTACGGCATTTACGTGGATTCGCGGAACAAGTCCTGCTACGGTTGAGTGACGTGTGGCAACTAGTCAACGATGACACTGGTCGATTATCCATAGACCTCTCGACAGAGAGACTTAAAGGGGCCCTGCAATCATATTTAAGCGTCTACCTTTTTTTGCGGTTTCCACGTCTCTTGGGGTTCGGGCAAGCCAGCGGGCACGGAGAGAGTTACTAAATATTGAGGAGTTTCAGCGACGGAGTCGCCGCCCTGGTGGCCGGTCGCCGAAAGAGAAAGAGGGGGATAGTTTCGCTGGGCGTTGGCTTTGTGTAAAGGCGTCGGCCGCGAACGTAGGCTTATAAACTTCGGCAGCAAGAATATTACGCGGCTCTAGTGTTCCGGTACGAGCAACGTAGGTGACACGATCCGCTACGACTAGCTACGACCACCGGCCGCAGCGATGCCGGCGATGCAGGCGTCGAAGGAGCGCAACCTGTGTGCTACGCAGTCAGTCGCCGTCGCCCGACGCAGCTCGTTTGGCATTCAGGGCTTTCCGCCCCGGGTTCTTCGTTTGTACTTGGACCCGAGTTTTATTTCCTGTGCTTGTGTGTGTGTGCTCAGTGGCTGGATATGGACCTCATAGAGCAGTCCTTCAGACTCAACAGCGACTCAAAGTTGACAGCGGAGGGGCTTGCAGCCACGCTTTCGGTTGGTGCACGGGCGTGACGACTACACGGATAAATTTTAAGATTGCTGCTAGCAAGGTGGGCCATAGTCGCTTTATGTTGACACGATTTTAAGTGTAAGTACTCCGTGCAAAGGCGAATCTATCGCGTTTATAACATGTACCTTGTTTATAATCCACATTTGTTTTTGTTGTTTTTATCACGCACCACCGACTACTAAGCAAATGCTTCTGTACCGATCACGGAGTGAATGTCTTCGGCCTTACATTGCGGAACGCCCAATAAAAATTCATGTTCATTTAGCAAGAAAACTTCCCTTTCGAGTGACCTTTTTTGATAATTTCTCCCGTATCTAGGTGCTTCAATCAACCCGATCGATTAGGTTTGCTTCCCTAGTTAAGACATTTTGCTGCCACATGCGGCACTAATGCTTGGCACGATGTATGCCACTGGTGGTATTGTGAATTGGTTTACTTCCAAAGCTAAAAGTGTAACAGGTGGGACCATTCAGTTTGCTAAAAATGTGATATGAGAATTTCATTCCATAACTAGCGTTTTACGTTTGACTGATAAGAAACATGCTCATGTGATGATGCAGGTCTACAGCATAAACGCTTTGCTGATCTAGAATGGGTGTGCTAGAGGCTAAAGCCTCAAGGTTTTTAATGTACCAAATTGGTGATTACACGGCAATAAATATTGTGGTGGAAAACTGCCCATTGACCCTGTGAGTTTTGATCGCGACCATTGGTGTGCTGTTGGCAAATTAGGTAATGGCAGACCTTCTCCCTGACCATCTGGCTTCAAGGGACATGGATGTGCTTAAATATGTTTATTTCAAGGTTCAGTTGACCCCTCTGTATCATTACAGGAAGGCAGTCTCAAGCCGCAACAAACAGCAGTGAACACACAATGCATAATAACAGGCACCAGTGTCCAGGCGTATAGTCCGCAGAAGCCAATTTGAGCCTGAAATTTTTTGTTTTATTTAGATAGTTTGCATTTATTGCATAATCCGCAGGGCCTGATTTCCGCACCCAGTGCATAGTCCGCCAAGCTGGTGCGTTGTGTCTTCGTGCTTTTTTTTCCTGGGTGGCATTTTTTTTTCAAAAGTTCTTCGGCGAACGCTCTGTTGAGCCTGAATAACTGCTATTGAGGCCCATATCCAGCCACTGAGCACACACACAAGCACAGAAAATAACATTCGGTGCCAAGTACAAACGAAGCACCTGGGCGGAAAGCCGTGAATGCCGAACGACCAGCGTCGGGTGACGGCGACTGACTGCATTGTGCCCCTTCGACACCTGCATCGCTGCGGTGGGTGGTCGTAGCAAGTTGTAGCGAGATGATCTCCATTTCAAGCAAGAAATCCTGCCAAACCATAGTCAAGATATGTGTGCAAGTGTTCGACGACGTGGGCTCTCTCACACTGGTGCAGCTGTCATCAAGAAAGGTACATATCAACAATGTTCGCGCGTTTGAGGCTGAAACTATGACGCATACTTTATCTAAACCTAAATTTATCGGTTTGCGGCTACAAACATTTTCGTTGACGTTGCTTAGATGATGTAATCATTCAGGCCTCGCATTAAATGGTGTTGCGAACTCTTCGGTTGTGTATGAAAACCTATTTTTGCCCTAATAAAAGACATTTTCAAAAATACACGTGTCTTCTGCTGGCACATATCTTCCAATTTACAATGCAGAGGCAAAAAGAAAAGCAACTGTGTACATCTACCACTTAGCATAAGCACCTTTTGCCATTCATTCTTCAGCACACTCAAATATCAGCTTAGGTTGTTATTGTTTTAGAAGCTTTGCCCTGTTTTGTAAAAAGAAAAAAACTTAAAAAAGCTTTACCTTTGTTCTCCTGGCATTTAATACAGACTTAGCAGATCACAGACAGCTGATATTACCGTGGCACATACAACTCGAACGACCGATGAGACTATTGCTATTACAATAAAGCTTTCCACAAGAGCCAAAAGGAGGCTTGTAGGGGTGCACAAGTACTGTACATCGAAATGAGATTGGCGCTTCCGGGGCTTGTTTACTTTATGCGTAAAAACAGGACGATCGGCGACCAGCTGATCGCAATACACATAGAACGCAGGATAAAGACCTCAATCGTCCCTTGTATGCTGTAGCTGTCATACTTTCCATCCAACCGCTTTTTAGAGCAATTAACTAGGACAACCGAAGAGTTCGCAACACCGTTTAATGCGAGGCCTGAATGGTTGCATCTAAGCAACGTCAACGAAAATGTTTGTAGCCACAAACCGATAAGTTTAGTTTTAGATAAAGTACGCGTCATAGTTTCAACGCGCGAACATTGTTGGTATGTACCTTTCTTTGGACCCGCGTACATTCTGTTCAACTTGATGACAGCTGCACCAGCGTGAGAGCTCACGTCGAACACTTGCACACATATCTTGACTATGGTAAGATTTCTTGCCTTCGACTGGCTTGACCACTTCATTTGTAGCATCACGGTAGGTCTTGCTTGAAGCGATGATCGTCTCGCACACGGCAACAAACAGAGAACGACGTGATTTGTTTAATTTATACGCTACCGGTCTACGGGCGTCGCGAATCTATCCCCCTCTTTTCCGCCATGTTGGATCGATCGGAGCGCCCCCTATATTCGCTGAAACTCCTCAATCAGTGCGTCATATTTTATCCAGACGACGCGGAAACCTCCTCTACCGACGAGGGCGACCCGCGGTACCGAAAGCGCGCGATATGTGACGTCTTTGGTCCTGGACTTATTACTGGTTAGAGCCGCTAAAAGCTTCTTTTTAGTCGAAATACAAAATATAAGTGGCGCGAACCGATTCAATTATTCATAAAAGTAGTTTTTGTTCAGTATTTTGGATTAGAAAAGAAACAAATGCAGTTTATAAAGTACGAAAACAAGAAATGACCCGTCGACATACCCGCCACCAAGCGGTGGAAAAGGCGGCGCATACTAGAAAGGAATAGTGGGATCAGGCGCCGACACGGAAAGGTCCCGGATGGACGCGGCGGCGCTACGGTCGTAAGGACAGGAGGATCCGACCGGCTCCGAGCGTTCCGAAGGCCTTTGGCGAGAAGCTTTGTCTTGCGGTTTAGCCGTTTCGCGGTATGGCAGCGCGAAGTGGCTCCCATTCTGAACTGATCTTTACCCCGTGTTTGCTGTCGTTTGTGGCCAATGAAGTGTCATGCCGAATTAGTGGTTAATCGCGCAGCAAATGCAATGAGAGCCGCTCTGGCTGCCCGCTGCATACAGCCTATCGAGGACATGCTTTAGTGGCGCCCTCTCGCGCCGTCGACACGGAGTGCGGCGGCCGTGAGCGGTCGCTGAGCTCACTACCCCTCCTCTAGTTCACGGCCCACTCAAGCAACCAAGGACGTCATGAGGGAGGTTATTTTTTGCTTGTTTTTGTAATCTTAATTTGCCTATAACTTTTAAAATAAAGCGAATTTCGAGAAAAGAAAAGTTTCACTGAGTTACTACGTTCAGTGCGCTCAGGTTCGGTGAAAAATAAAAACCAGTAAATAAGTCCTTGCAGGGCCCCTTTAAAGGGGTAGGGAAACGAAATTTCAGCGCTCATTTTTTAGCTTTAATGTGTTGCATGTTGCACCCTAACCTCAAAAACACCAGTCTTCCGTTGAAAAGCACAAGAAAACTAATTTTAAAGCTAAATAAACTATCTTTTAATGTGCACCTGGTGGATGCATGCGCAGCCTATTTGGGAGGTAGTCTAGCAACGTTGTGGAATCTGCTACGTAGGGGGATTGCATACCTAAAAACAGGAAATGACTCAAGGGAGGAAAATAGAGAACACTTTAAATGTATATCGAGGGATATCAGAGAAATTGGTCTTAATCAGGAAATAATTATCATAGGAGACATAAATGCCCACTTAGAAGAGTTTGACGGATTCACAGATACAACTGGAAAGCTGCTAGAAGATTTCTGTGAGGCCCTGGACCTAGTGTTAGTTAATGCACAAGTAAAATGCGACGGCAAAATAACGTGGGAACGAAACAACTCACACTCAACAATAGACTACTGCCTCATGTCCCACAAACTGTATGACAGGTTAGAAAGTATGGAAATAGATGAGGAAGGAACAAAAAGCTTAGGGAGTGACCACAAACGAATTAAGATTAAATTTGGCGCATCCAAACCAGAACAGCAAACCCAGGAACGAGCAGGCAAACCTAAACTAAGTGAAGCTCAAATACAAAAAGTATCAAAAAGCATTGAGAACACAGTATCGGAACAACCAGAAAGAGAGTGGACGTATGAGGATCTAATAGGAATCTTTAAACGAGAATTAGAGAAACATCAAATTAAACAAAGAGGAAAGCAAAAACGAAGGCACAAACCAAAAAGCTGGTGGGATAAGGAGGTCAAA
This sequence comes from Ixodes persulcatus, assembly GCA_013358835.2. Classification (NCBI taxonomy): domain Eukaryota; kingdom Metazoa; phylum Arthropoda; class Arachnida; order Ixodida; family Ixodidae; genus Ixodes; species Ixodes persulcatus. The sequence goes on from JABSTQ010010622.1 coordinate 136,280, forward strand.
GCAGCCATAGTGCGGCGCCAAGATGCATCTAGGGAGCATAGGTGGGCAAAAAAAAAGGGGAGCCTTGCCAGCTGAACTAGCTTCAAAATGGGAGAACTTCCAAGAGCGGAAAAGGGAAGCATCAGCTTTAATACAGGCCAAAATTGGAAATGCAGGAGTGCAGTGGATGATGGAAGTAAATAAAAAAGATAGGAATGCGGCAAAAAGGTTTTGGGAGCACATTAAAGCGCAGGGGAGAAAGACAGAGGGTATCCAACACTTACTGACCACACAGGAGGGGAGAAGAGTAGAGGGGGAAGAGGCACGTGAATATATTAGGCAGACAATCGAAGAGGCTTTCTCCCAGCTTGAGCAGAGGGAGACAGTGAACAGCACGGTCAGCAGCAGGGTTGAGGAGGAACAGAATTGTGTAACAATGGGGACGACCGCAAGGGAATGGGATAAGGCAGAAAGTAAGGTTCCAGCAGGTACAGCGACAGGCCCAGACGACATACCCATGGGACTCATAAAGACACTAGGAAAAACAAGCAAATTGAAGTTACGGCATGTGATTAACCAAGTAATTATGGGAGGAGAGGTACCCAATGATTGGAAACTAAGTAAAATGAGACTAATATATAAAGGCAAAGGAAACAAAGACAACATTAAGTCATATCGCCCGATAACGGTAACTTCAGTTTTATACAGATTAGCTACGCAGATAGTAAAGCGTAGAATGGAGGAATGGGCAGAAGATAGGCAAATACTGGGCGAGCTCCAAAATGGATTCCGAAGAGATAGAAGACTGGAAGATAACTTATTCGTCACCACTCAATGTATAGAAATAGCAATGAAGAACCAAACTCCTTTATGGTTAGCTTATTTGGACATCAAGGGAGCGTACGATAATGTGAACCAGGAAAAACTCTGGGGTCAGCTGAAGGAGTATAATTTAGATGAAAATTTGGTTAGGTTTCTTCAGCAGGTGTACACAGACAATAAGGTAGTGATAACATGGGAGGCAGAAACTACACAACCTGCAGCAATAAAAAGAGGACTCAGGCAGGGCTGTCCACTGTCACCTCTGCTCTTCATGATATATCTCAGTAAAATGGAAAAGAAATTAGAGCAGTGCAACTTAGGTTTTGATGTGAGTTATATGGAAGGAGGGAGAAATGTAGTACAGGTAATACCAGGACTGATGTATGCAGATGACATAGTACTCATGGCAGATAACCAGGATACATTACAGGAACTAGCTGGAATATGTGGAGAGGAAGGGGACACCTTGGGCATGAGTTTTAGTAGTGACAAGTCTGGAGTAATGGTTTTTAACGATGAAAAGAGGGAACCCCTGAGGATTCAAGACATTGTAATAGACCATGTAGGAAAATACAAATATCTGGGCGTCTGGCTCAATGAGGGAAGGAAATATCTAGAGGAACACGAGGAGAATATAATTAGAAAAGGAAAAAGAAATTCATCTATTATGAAACTCAAAGCACTATGGAACTATAACAGATATGAAGTGGTCAGAGGTATATGGAAAGGAGTGATGGTACCAGGACTGTCTTTTGGCAATGCAGTACTGTGCATGAAATCTGAGGTTCAGTCAGGATTAGAAATTCGACAAAGAAGCGTAGGCAGATTGGCGCTGGGAGCACATGGAAAAACACCAAATGAGGGAGTACAAGGGGACATGGGATGGTCGTCTTTTGAGAGCAGGGAGGCAATTAGTAAGTTGAAATTTGAACAAAGGTTGACCGAAATGGATGATACGCGATGGGCACGGAAGGTATTCAAGTATTTATACATGAAAAGTCTAAACACAAAATGGACAAACCGAACCCGAAAGCTTACATTTAAATACCTACACACTGGTGATGGGGCTGAACAGACTACTTCAGTGAAAAAGGGGGTGAAAGAGGCAGAGAGGAAAATGTGGGAGGGGAGAATGCAGGAGAAATCAGCTTTAACAGTGTACAGATCACGAAAGCAGGACATAAGAAAGGAAAAACTGTTTGACAATTCACTGGGAAGTGCTTTGCTGTTCGAGGCAAGAACGGGAGTTTTGAGGACGAGGACGTATAGGGCTAAATTTCAGGAGACAGACACATTATGTGCCGCCTGCCATAATGATAGCGAGACACTAGAACACTTGGTTTTGAAGTGTACAGGGCTTCGCCCTGCTCTCCCTGAGGGGGTGACTGATTTGGCCGGGGCTCTGGGTTTCACAGGCGACGATGGAAGGACGGAGGAGAAAAGGATTACAGTGACAAAGAGACGATTAGAAGATTGGTGGAAATTATCTAGGGAAAATTAAATGTTGGGCAACTAACTAGCACAGCTGGGGACAGGCGGGACAGAGGAAAATTGGGACTCCCTCCCGCGTGGCTCCGGCCCAAAGTCTCAACCCTGTCTCCCAGTGGGTCCGGTGCTGGGGTAACGCCGACAAGGTTGACCAGAGGAAAATTGGCGACTCCCTCGCCGGGGGGAAGAGGCAGGGGGGTGATGTTTTTAGTTTTTTTTTGCCCGATCCCCCGAAGGTCATCCTGGTGATATCCCACACTGCCTGGTGATAGTTAGGGGGAGAAAATTGGTCTTAAAAGGGTGGGAGGAATCACGTTTTTGTCTTTTTAGACTTAGGCTAGGTGACGCAAGCTACCGCCCGTTATAAAGGGTATAGCCATTAACATCCATCCATCCATCCATAGTCGTGACGTAGCAGATTCCTTCGGAGCAGCGCCGCCTTTTGGAATTTCAACATTTTCCTTTTTTAGCTTTCCTCAACTCACAAATCTCGCATTGTACCAAACGGTCCAAGAAGACGGAAAGGAAGGACTCCCCTCTTTCTCCGACCCTCGTTGGTGCAACCGGAAACAGCCATTCTCCCCCTAGAAGATTAGCCCGTCCCTCAAAACTCGAATAAAAGTTGCTTTCCCCACGCCGTTCAGCCCTAAGCTGACAGTGTTGGGGAATTAAGCTACGTGCTCCTTGGGCCAGCCACACGCTCGTCACCCCACGGGTACTTCGAACGGCTCGGTTGTAACGCGCTGACGCTATTGACACCACCACAACGCTGACAACGCCACCAAGGGCAAAGCTCATAAGCACGCCTGCCGTGCTACTCCACGAGCGCGGGAAATCTTTTCTTTCAGTTTTTGTTTGCGCCTGACATCCCATGACGCATCGAGCTCTCCACTCGCTTCTCTTCGAGCGCTTGCTCGAGTGCACCGTTTGGAACGAAAAATATAGCCAATCGTTCAAAATACAAACGTGCGATTATCATTTACGGTTATTATCCGTCATGCTTGACTCATTTCCGAACTAAATTTGAACATTTCAATTTTTGTTTCCGTACCCCTTTAAAGATTGTGTTCAAATGTTTTCGTCACGGATATTGTGGGACGTATGGATACGATCGACAGGTGAGAAACAACTTATCTACGGGGTTTCTTGGTCATGTGGGACGCGATTAAAGTGCTGCAGTCGGGTTTTTTTTTTTGTTTTTCGTGATAGAATGGCATCTTGTTCGTGTGTGGTTGCGTCGACATTTGTAAATCTGTGTGGTAATATCCTAGTTTTCACTGGAAGGTGAATAACAAGTTTGTGTGATTATAAAAAGTGCGTTGTTTGTGCTTATGTGTTTATTTATACTAATGTTATTTTATTGCCTTTACCCCTTTTATACTAGAATTTTAACTGTATTAAGGTAATAGTATTATTTTATTCAAAATACGATATTTTGTTCTAAGGCAGCTCGAGCCCATAGGGAGAAGTAAATTAGTTGACTGTAAATAGTATGTTTAGTACCCCTGCCACACGGAAAAGTTCATATATTTTCAATTAATGATATGGGACTTAATCAGCTCGCGGTGTTGAGTGATTATACGATCGTCGCAAGCTGATTTGTCGACCCTATAATGTAATTCGATCGAAATTACATTACTTTTTCCCGCAGGGGGCACCTGTGAAAGCAGGTGTTTGGAGAGTGGCGTCTCCATGGACCCCGAGCCCCGCAGGGGGTGCCTGCACCTTAGGTGCTAGGTGCTTGGTGAGTAGCGTCACCACGGACCCGAGCCACATTGGCGACACCACAGACCCTGAGTAAAAAGTGGCTAAGACCCACCCACGTCTGGCTGTGCGTGGCTTTCCCGTGTCCGGGGAAAAGGGCATCTTGGTGGTTGAGCCGAACCCGGGGTAGGTTTGGACCCTTCGGGGCCCCCCGGGTGAGGCAATACACCACTTCGGCCCCCGCTTCTCGCAGTCGGGCGTCCTGGCTTGGCCCGACCAGGATGATTCAGTCAGTCGCCATTTCTTCTACTATCCCCTCTTTTCCTTCTCTTTCCTCCTTTCTCCTACTCTTCCTTTTCACCTTCTTTGGCGGCAGGGGCTAACCTTGGGTGGCGACAGAACTCTCTCTCGATCCACACTTGGTTATAGCTTCCTAGTAGCACTGGTAGAGTAACATACTCAGACAAGCCAGACCTGTTATGAGATGTTACCTATCCCCTTGTTGGACTCCGCGGTGGGTGGTGCGCTACGGATGCCGAAGTTTCTGCCCTTCATATGGGTTCTAAGCAAAAAACCTTCCCCGATCGGACCCTGAAAAGGGTCCGGACCGAAGTAGTTACCAAAGACTCATGAGCTACAGCCCAGAATAGCTTCAGCCGCTTTCTGGTAATGCACTCGGAACAAAATGGAAAACCACTTGCCAAGCTTTCACCCTTTCTTATTTCAAAGACTCTAGAAAACCTAATTGGTCAAAACTTCAAAGCAAAGAAATTAGCATCTGGTGACCTGCTCGTTGCAGTACAAAACGGAGTTCAGAGTGTGGTTCTCTTAGATTTAAACAAGATCTCAGATTACAAAGTTTCTGTCACTCCACATCGCACCTTGAACAGCTGCCAGGGCGTCATTTCAGAGGATGACCTTCTAGAATCTAGCGAGGACGAGATCTTGGAGGGCCTTTCCGGACAGGGAGTGGTCGCTGTGCGTCGAATCTCAATACGCAGGGATGGACAGGAGAGACCCTCAAAGCATCTGGTCCTCACTTTTGCATCCACCGTACTACCTGAGAGCATTAAAGCAGGCTATCTCCACTGCAAAGTGCGGCCTTATATACCTAATCCAAGGCGATGCTTCAAGTGCCAAAGATTTGGCCACAGCTCGGTAACCTGTCGAGGAAAAACAACTTGTGCTAAGTGTGGTGGCATAGACCATCCAGCCGACACATGTGAGGGTACACTTCTCAAGTGTATCAACTGCTCTGGTTCTCACCCCACCTACTCTAGAGCTTGTCCAAAGTTCCAAGAAGAAAAGAAGATTTTAGCTTTAAAGATAAAAGAGAACCTGACATACCATGAGGCAAGGAAACGATTTTCCTTCCTCCAAGGAGGCACTTATGCCGAGGCGGCAGCTAGGGGGGCAGCGCCGCCACTCAAGGCATCGGTGGGCACTCAGTACAGTCCTCGAGACTTTGAGTGCTCCACCAGCCCCCCAACCCCCAGCAAGGCTCCTGTGGGTTCCCAGACCCCGGCAGCCCCACCAAAACCTCCACGTACCATGACGATGCCTCATCGTTTTGGCCCGAAGCCTTGAGTGGTGCTAGACGCCACTCCCTCTCAGAGCAGTGAGGGGCCCACTCCTTCCACTTCCCAGCGGGAGGAGGAGGCCATGGAGGTATCTGTCGATCCGACAGAACCACCTCCACCTGCCAAGGGAGGCACAAAATCTGCCCCTGAAAAGGGGGATCAGAAGAAAAAATCTCCACGTGTCACTGCCCCAACCAACGCAAGCTAACGTTTGTCCACTCGGTCACAGCTACGAACCCCACATTTTAACTACATCTTAAGCAAGCAAACGAATGGGTCATGTTGGCTTCCTGCAGTGGAACTGCCGGGGTCTACTACAAAACATAAATAATGTTCATTATTTTCTGGACGAGCTGCAGCCTATTGCTGTCTGTTTGCTGGAAACTCATCTTAAGAACAGTCACACTGAAATTTTACGTCGTCACCGTGTTTTTAGGAAAGATTGTTTGTCAGCCCAGTCTTCTGGTGGTGTTGCTGTGGTTGTACGGAGAGGCGTAGCATGTGCTGAGGTCCCTCTTCGTACACCACTTGAAGCTGTGGCAACCCGTGTTTTAGTTGACCGTCTTATTACCATTGTGTCATTATATCTTCCCCCACATGTTCCACTTCATATTCATGAACTCGAAGGTCTTATTGATCAACTGCCAGAACCCTTCTTAATTTTAGGCGATTTTAATGCTCACAATCCTATGTGGGGCAGTGACCGACTTGATTCTCGTGGCAAGGTCATAGAGCGTCTTTTACTTTCTTCGGGTTTGTGTCTTTTAAATAACAAAGAACCAACTTTTTACAGTGCACCTCATAACTCTTTCACATCCATCGACCTGTCTATTTCGTCACCCTCATTGTTTCCTTGTTTTTCTTGGAACGTTTTAAAGAACCCTTTTGGGAGCGACCACTTTCCGGTCATTTTAAAAAGCAACGTCGCACTTCCCACCATTTTAAAGCGCGTTCCTAGGTGGAAGTTAGAAAAGGCAGACTGGGGGCTTTTTAAATTAAAGGCAACGCTGGATGCCTCACTCCTGGCAAGTCTGTCTCCAGAGGATGCCACATTATATGTCACCGAACATATTCTAAGTGCAGCTTTTGAGGCTATTCCGCAGACTTCTGAAAACATGCCGAGGAGGTGCAAGCCATGGTGGAACAAAGAATGTGCATCTACAAGAAAAGAACAGCATAAGGCCTGGGATATGTTTAGACGGTACCCTACTCCTCTCAATAGAATAGAGTTCAAAAGGAGAAAAGCAAAAGCTCGATGGACGAGGAAACGAGCTAAACGAGGAACTTGGATGAAGTATGTCTCTTCAGTAAACAGTTTTGTCTCGTCCAAGGAAGTGTGGGGTCGATACCGCAAAATCAAGGGTGATTATCATGCTTTTGTGATTCCTCTTTTCCATTCTCCTACAATCTCGCTCAGAGATGTGGCTAATGTCCTCGGAGAGCAATTCCACAATGTTTCTAGCTCCGATAATTACAGGGCAGAGTTTAGACAATTCAAGGCTCGTGCAGAATGCCATCGCATTAGTATGTCTGGAGGAAATACTGCAGGGTACAACAAACCTTTCACTATGCACGAACTTAAGTTGGCTCTTAGTCTTAAGAAACAGTCGGCCCCTGGCCCTGACAGGATTCATTACGAGATGATTCGTCAGCTTGCCCCAAAATCTCTGGAAACTTTGCTTTGGTTTTTTAATCATCTGTGGATGCAGGCATATTTTCCCCAAGCCTGGAAGCAGGCCCATGTTATCCCACTGTTGAAACCTGGTAAAGACTCGTCAGTTCCATCCAGCTACCGCCCTATTGCACTTACGAGCAGTCTTGGCAAAATATTTGAGCGGATGATCAATAGGAGACTGGTGTATTTTCTTGAAACGCAGGGTTTCTTTGATCGGAACCAGTGCGGTTTTCGGGGCGGGCGGTCAACTGTTGACCACCTAGTGCGCCTGGAAACGACTATACGTAATGCTTTTGTAAAGAGGCAGCACTGCGTGTCAGCCTTCTTTGACTTGGAGAAGGCGTACGACACGGCATGGCGGTATGGAATACTTAGTGACCTGTTCGCATGTGGTTTACGTGGTCGCATGCTCTGTGTTATAAAAAACTTTCTCTCTGATCGAACATTCAAAGTTAGACTAGGGGCCACATATTCATACATTTTTATTCAGGAGAATGGGGTGCCACAAGGGGGTGTCTTGAGCGTTACATTATTTGCCGTGAAGATCAACTCTCTTTCGAAGGTAATACCACGCACCGTTTCTTACTCCTTGTACGTTGATGACGTTCAAATATCAGTTTCTTCTTGCTATCTATCCAGCTGTGAACGCCAGCTGCAGCTCGCAATAAATAAAATGAGTAAGTGGGCCGACGAAAATGGTTTCCGGTTCTCACCTGAGAAGACGGTGTGCGTACCTTTCTCTCTAAAACGTGGAATAACGCTGGATCCATCATTAGAGATCAATAGAACTCCCATAAGTACCCGAAATGAACACAAGTTCTTAGGACTCATTTTTGATAGGAAGCTAAATTTTATTTCACATTTGAAACAGCTAAAACTTAAATGCCTAAAATCTGCTAATATCCTCAAAGTCTTGTCACACAGGCCATGGGGATCTGACAGAAAGTGTTTGCTGCGCCTGTATAATTCCCTCGTCAGGTCCCGCCTTGATTACGGAGCAATAGTCTATGGATCGGCAAGGCCATCGGCACTCAAGATGTTAGATCCAGTTCAACACCTTGGCCTTCGACTTGCCACAGGGGCTTTTCGGACATCACCAACCCTCAGTTTATATGTAGAGACAAATCAGATGTCACTGGAAAAAAGACGGCAATATATTAGCTTGATTTACGCCTACAAAATCCTGTCCGACCCTAACCATCCAACATACCGCTGTGTGCATGACTCTAGTTCTTCCCTTATTTTTCAAAATAAGTCTAGTATTGTGCGGCCGCTCAGCCTTCGCCTTGAGGACATCTGTCAATCTCTTAGTCTCGAACTGAATGACATAAGCTTACTCGAAAGGACCGACACTGTTGCGCCTTGGGACCTGCTGCCAGTGAGCTGCGATTGGTGTTTTACCAGGTTCAACAAACATTTGTCCAATAATCATCCAGCAGGAGTTTCATGAGGTACTAAAAAAATACAAAGATTATGCACAGTTTTATACCGACGGGGCAAAGACCTCCTCTTTTGTTGGATCTGCTGTGTACTCTGAATCATTTACGAGCGTTCAGCGGTTGAACAGTGTTGCTAGTATATTCACTGCAGAACTTCAAGGTGTATTAACAACAGTGGACTATATTATAGAAAGCCATACAATGAAGGCCGTCGTGATTGTTGATTCTCAAAGTGTCATAACTGCAATCAGCTCTGTAAAGGATTCAAATCATAATCTCATCCAGCTTGTGCGTGCAAAAATAAATAGAGGCCGACAAAAGGGCCATGACATCATATTTTGCTGGGTACCCAGCCACGTTGGGCTCAGCGGCAATGAGAAGGCTGACAGGCTTGCGGCCTCTTCTAAAAACTTGCTGGAAACACGTCTGCAGCTACCACATCAAGACCTGAAACCTATTTTTAGGGCGGCAATTTTCCTAAAATGGCAAACAGAATGGAATCAACAGCATGACAATAAGCTGCACTCCATCAAGCCTGTTTTAGGGATATGGGAGAGCTCTTCCCATAAAACCCGGTCTCGTGAGATATTACTCTGTCGCTTGAGGCTTGGTCATTCTTATGTCACCCATGTGTACTTGTTGCATGGGGCAGATCCACCTTTTTGCGAACACTGTGGTGAGACCTTGACGGTGTGGCATATTCTTGGTCTCTGCTCTGCCCTTGCACAAGAAAGACGCTCCTGTTTTCCGGAATTCTCAATGTATTGTATTCCATTTCACCCTGCACTAGTGCTTGGCGAGCAGCCGATTATTCCTTTTGAACGTGTTGTTATTTTCCTTGAGAAAACAGGTTTTTTGCACAAGTTCTAGCTTTTCCAACATGCACTTTCTATAGTATGTGATCATCACAGATAATTAGGTCCTTCTCAGCATTTTGTCTTCTGCCAGAGTATCTGACTTTTACTTCTACATTAAATAACGCCCTACCTCTGCTTTGCGTAAATATCTAAGTTTGGCGCAGTATGGCCACGTCGCTGTTGCGCCAGAAAGCCCCTAATCAATCAATCAATACATTACTTTTGTCATCTGGCCGGGGTATGAGGCAACAATTCAGTGTCTGCACGCGATAACATCGCTTACATGATCGTAAGTGACATTTGTCTAGCCGTGTCCGCGTTGACTACGTCTACCTGATTTTTAACTGATCTGTTTTGCTGTGTCCAATCACTGCGTGTCTCGCCATTTTGTCGAAGTATTTCTGCGTAAAATATGCATTCCTACAGCAATAATTGCGTGACTCAATGTTTTCTCTTATACGCCTACCTCGTACCATTTCATACCGATTATTTAGCGGTGTAATGGTTTGCCCGTGTAATAAAATATTTTCGAGACCCCTTGATATATGTGCAGCTTTCATTTTAGCTAATAAGACAAGCGTATGTGACTAAAAGCGCGTTACGACGGTCGATCCACGCGCGTTGCCTTCGCTTCGACGCGCGCCCCCGATGGCCTTCCTTCGCGACGTCACGAGAAGAGCGCTACGGCCTTGTCTTCTAGGAGGTGTTGGTTCGGCGGTGTAAAACGAGAGAGAGGGCACGCGCCCGACACCGCTAGCGGACGACAAAACCGGGAGGTTGCCATTCTCCATCTTTGGGCTGTACTGGCGGGCTGTACGGAACGTCGAACTCTCGCTCGTGGCTGCCGTCGTGAAGTGGTTCACGTTCTTAGAACAGTTATGGCCACTCCAAAATCAGCCCATAGCTCTCTGTTGTTCTATTTCGGTAAATGATCAACTAGCGTATCTTTTTTCCGTTACTTAAAGAGCAGTTGAGTCAGCCGGCAGTCCTACCGTCAACTACTGCGTGTATTGCGGCAGGAGAGCACATTTTTATTTATTATTTCCGACTTCCACTCATGGTCGCTAAAGGCCTACACTAGTCCGACACGCGGGCTTGACGTCACGGAGCTGCTGCGGCGCTGCGATCGCGCCGGAGCCGGGGGGTGTGGGCAGAACGGCGCGCGTTTCGCATGGGCGTCATAGCATTTCAGCATGCCGCGAAGCTGTGTTGCCGTTAATTGCACCGAAAAGTACAAAAAAAGTAGCAGAGTGAGTTTCCACCAGTTCCCGGCAGACTCTGAAAGGCATAGAAGGTGGTGGATAATATCCATGGATCGAAAAGAATGGTCGCCTCGCGCGAACGACCGTTTGTGCGGCAAGTGCGGCTTCCATTTTAATCTCCGTCCCGAGGCTTCCTTATGTGCAGGGAAACTGTTGTCTGATCGAGACCACCCGTATATTGTTCCCACGGTGTTCGCGCACAAAGCACCGGCCAAGCGCTCGTCGGAGGCTCGCTACGCCCGTGCTACCCAGCAGAAGGGGATCGGCGACAGAACGGCAGCTTTGTAGGCGTAACCGAAAAAAAAGTAACGAAATGCGTTATTCGTTACTTGCAAATAAAAGGTACGCGTTACTGAGCTATGTTACCTAAAAATAAAAGGAACGCGTTACCACTACCGATAAAAAGTAACGCACTTGCGTTACTTTTTAAATTATGATTTAACACATTTTACGGTTTTGACGATACAGGTATGCATAAGCTGATATATCAAGAAACATTATGTTCATGCAGATACTGAACATAATTAATTTATCTCTTTTTACGGTTTCACCTATATACTCACGAGAAAAAAAAAACACAAAGAAAAACATGGCTTGACGCCTAAAAACACGGAAAAAAATTGAAGTGTACTTTTTTAAGACTTGGGAAGTAGTACCGATTAACGTAACTACGTTACTTGAAATAGTAACGTAAGTACGCTTCCCGTTACTGTGTCGAAAAAGTAACGAGTAAATTACTACGTTACTGAAAAAGGTAACGCGTTTCTGGTAACGCCGTTACTTGTAACGTGTTACCGCCAAGGCTGCAGAACGGATAAAGCGTTACTGCTTGTCATGCCTCGTGGTCATGAGGGTAGGAAAAATGTCATACCTTGACTTCAAGACGCTGCGTGTATTTATTTAATTAATAAATACACTTCCGCAGACCCACAGTCTGCTGATTCCGCCGGCAGTGCGGAGACCGACTCGGAGTAATCGTACGCCTCGAGAGACTTGTACGCCTACACCGTGCCGGCCGTGAACTGGCTTGGCGAAAAAACTGAATAAATGACGACGTGAGCCGTCGACTTCGGTGGCAGCAACTTCACGTCGGAAGTCCAGCAGGCCTTGTTTACGGCGTGCGGATCCTCGTAGGGAACGCCGTCCACGCACAGTTTGTTTCGATACCACTGCCGTTCAGGCTCGGGTAGCGAGCTCAAATAGTCGGGCATAGCATACGACATACGTTTTCAGGAAACACGACTCACAGATAAAGCTAGAAGCGTCTCGACAACGTCAAAAACGAGCGCACGCTACACAACGCAATGGCGAAAACACGGAGAGCCGGGCCGCTTTTGCCCACATAGCTACCGCGCATGCGCGGCCTTCCGGCCGTGTTGGTAAACAGAGCCGCTCCGCGTGTCGGTCTATAGTAAAAAAGGTACAGCAACCGAATTTACTTTTCGCCGGAGAGACCGGCCAAACTGACACAGTGTCTATTTGTTTCTTTTACTTTGCACAGGGTAACAGCGCAATTGGACCCTGTTAGTCTTTTTATCTCTGGAGTAGAATGGAGGTATGTAAATGAGATACTAGTTCTGTGGAGTTGGCAACTCGGAAAGGTTGGTGTGAGACTGATCAATGACAGATGCTTTTGCAGAAAAAGAGCAATAGGCTTCTGCCAGCCTCCCTTTTCTGAAATGATGCTTCGTAGAGGAACTCCTTCTTTATGGGTTTTTTGCAGTGCAAAACACAGTTAGATATTGCTTGAAGGAGCCCCAATGGCAGCTTTAAGAGCCGGGAGATTAAGGGAGCAACAAAGTTGCTTTGCAGTTGAGCGGAGAGAGGCCTGAAGGCCTAGTCTTAAGAGTATCAAAATTATTTTTTATACCTGGCTCACCTTTGTCCATAGGAGTCTTCATCTAAGATGACAAAAACACTGGTTTTATCTGATTCCAATGGTTTTCAGGTGACAAGTTTGCAATTCTTCGACTGTAGCCCGCATTGGAACTTTGCCCGAGGTGTAGGGAGGATGATGGGCGCAAGCGGATCGGACTCCAGCATCAAGAAAAGCTTGCCGGTCTTGTTCTGGAATGTGAGTCCCAACAGAATGGACTGAAGTTAGTTGGTCGACCCTTGTAGTTGGAATTTCGGAGAAAACTTGAGACCCTTGGAAAGGAGATCCAAGGTGCCAGGGCTGAGTTGATGATTACATAGAACAACCGGAGGCTCAAATTTCGTTCGGAGGGTCTTATGGTGAGAACGGTCACACCGGTGGACAACTTCCTCCATGAAGATTGGAGAAGATTGGACGCAGCTTTTTGGGGAACCGGAAAAGATGGGTGGGTTCCATAAGCTGGACCAAAGATGATGTTCATCTGTTGTGGGAGGTCGTCTCTATTAGCGTAACTGTTGTGACACCTCCTTCCTTGGAATCTGCATGAGTCTGCAGTCGGTAAAACATGGAATCATTCGGTCTCTCCTTTCATCTTGTCGCGCCAAATCATGTTATCAATTTTTAAGCATTGCAAAACAACGAGAACGTCTCCTCAAAGCTGGTTATCCGCAAGGTCTTCTGAGCACTATTCTTGTTCAGTTAATTTTAGCCACCCAAAGGCCCCGTGCTCCACGTAGTAAGGCTTCACATGTTATCTCCATACCATATGTGCACAACTCTGCACACAGACTGAAGGGAATTGCAGCGCGCTTCAACACTTCAATTGTCTTCTCGTGCAAGTTGCGCCTAAAACAACTTTGCAGACGAGTGAACAACAATGAAGCCCCCAAAGGATGTTCCATCAACATGCCAATCAGACCGTTCCCTGTGAAGAGGGGTGGTATACTCCATCCCTTTCTCATGTGGTGACGATGTCAGACAGGGCGTTGCCTGAACACCCGCCTACGAGAGCACGTCCTCGAGCTTTCCCTGCTTCAAGCGACTCTTTTCATCAATAGTTGTTCATCAACGCCTCTGCAAGAACTGTGAAGCCCAGTTCCAGGACACCAGCATATTGCAAGACACAAGAACAAGCTCGGCCGAGAGATTATTGAAGCATACGGATAGCCGGTGACGAACACAACATCGCTGCTCTTTCTCTTGGGTTGTCCAGAGTTGAGATGAACTACCTGAAGCCAGAGCTGAATTAGTCAAAGGGCCCTCTATCTGATTTTGTCAACGGTGTTTCCTTTTTTCTTTCTTATTTTCTTGTCTTTATCTTGTAGTGTATTTGGGGATTCGTCCTTTTTCCAGGCGTATATAAATATATTATTTTTTTCTGTAACTTCCTCATTAGTTTCAAAAGTTAGGAGGGAGATAGTACGTATCGAAGGAGACATCACTAAATGTGTGTTGCTAGTTGAAAGAACTGTCCTGTCTGTCCTTGTCCCTAAGTGTTTTTAATTTTTCCTTGACACTTGGATACCAAGTGCACCGCCCCCGGCCCTGGGGGGGGGGGGGGTCTGGTTTCCCCCCCCCCACTCAAAAACAAGTTGGTACGCCACTGTGCGTTGTCAGGATTTTATTTCGGGAGGGGTTCAACGGTATCCCCCCCCCCCCCCCCCCCCCCTCAATGACGCAGGGTGAGCTCGCCGACACGGACGCTCAGGCAAGGATTAGGGAGGCGCTGTTAAGATAAAACGGGTAACGCTGCATTGTCATTTTTCAAAACGGAGCAGGCTTCATTTACAGGAACACGGGTGTGATGGCTCACTGTTCTAGTGTCATCGTACTTGCGGCCCACCAACTTTAAAAGCTTCCTCACAGCACACAACTCCCTCCGCTTTTCGAGGTAGCACTGCATTACCAACGCGTGAAGGCCAGACAAAACACAAGGATAGCTATACCTTCATAAAAAAAAATTAAACAGAAAAAAAAAAATCTCGACACTGAAAAATTGAAGCAACCGACCACGCACAAACACTAGGGGTCCATATTTAGGGCGAAGGTGATTCTGAACAATCATAAAACCAAAATCTATTAGGTTTAACAAATTCGTGCTACAGAACCAGATGCCGAAGGAAAGAGAGTGTTATCTTTGCTAGGCCGTTTTATCGTGCAGCGTGGTCCAAAGGCAGCAGCAGCATATCCTCGGGGTAAGGAGAAGTCATCAGTCCGAACTCGTCGTTCCGTCACTCGGAGAAATGACATGACGCACCACAAAGAAACTACACGCCGAACGTGGAAAAGACCTTACTACCCTTGCGCCTATGCGTAGTGAGAATATAAAGGCTTGTCTCTTCGGAGTTTCTGATGTTCCGTGCAACCAAGAGATTAATCAAATAAGGAATTGCATCGGATGCCACCTCGACATACAAAGCAGAAAGCAAGACGGACTTCATCGCATCAGTGGGCGACGATTTTCGCAAAGTGAGGGAAACTTCGCCGAAAATAGGGAAATTTTAGGCGTCCAATGCAAGAGGGAGAAATGTGAAGTGCCCGTCATGTCTGCGGTATACAGGCGGTCGCCCTCTGTCCGGAGGCCCTATTTCAGAACGTCCATCGTATCTTCAAGATCCCAGCGATTCTGCCCTTAAAGGGGCCCTGCAATCATATTTAAGCGTCTACCTTTTTTGCGGTTTCCACGTCTCTTGGTGTTCGGGCAAGCCAGTGGGTACGGAGAGAGTAACTAAATATCAGTGCGTCATATTTTAACCGGACGACACGGAAACCTCCTCCACCGACGAAGGCGACCCGTGGTACCGAAAGCGCGCGATATGTGACCTCTTTGGTCCTGGGCTTAGTACTGGTCAGAGCCGCTAAAAGCTTCTTTTTAGTCGAAATGCACTCTCAGAGACTGGAGCAGGTGTTCGTCGAGGACAGATCATCATCTTTGCGTGACCTACGGTCTCTACTTGCGAGAAAATAACACCGAGATAGCGGCAGCCCGTCGCAGAAGCCTCTAGCCGAGCCTCCACCAACACCGGAGCAAGCCAGGCCGTCCCCACCATGCAGCCTGCCAAACCGCTTGGATTTGCCGGAATGCACTTCGCGCCCCCCGTCACCATGGACGCCCAGCCCTCCATCACCAGGGCCACTACCACGGACGCCTGGCCGCCACTACACGGCTCAGAGTTCGAACCAAGTGTCACACGCAGCACGCCACCACCAGGCTCTCCGGTTCCCAGTTCCCGCCCCATGGAAGGACTCCCTACGACCCCGGGCCGTACCTACCGCCCCAGTCCTACATCCCCCCCCCACCCCCCCACACACACACCGACGTTGGTTCTACCTATACCACCCGACAGCAAGTATTTACTGTCGCCGACCCTCCGACTCGGCGAGATCTGGCAGAGGCCTTCCTCTTCGTACAACAGGTGGCCAGACACAGTCAACACATCGGACGACGTGAAATCCAAGAGCTCCAGCTCCTCAATATGGGACTGTCGATGTCTTTGCCTCCCGCCGCGCTCTAAACTTCGAGTCTTCGACAGAGTGCGGCTTCTGTATCACGTCGCCTTGTCGGGATGGGGTGCTGCACTCGACGGATACGTGGATCCTTCCGCGACCTACCTTCTCGGGCCACTTGCCCCCCGTCGACCTGCCGCCACCCGCAGCGCTTCCCCCGACCGATCTACTAGTCCCAGTAGAACATCTAGACCCAACACCAGGTCTCAACAGGCTCCACGATCCCCCTAGAAGAACCCCCCCCCCCACAAAAAAAAAAAAAAAAAAAAAGTGAGCCAACCCTACCTCCCAGCATCCAGGCCCCTCCTGAATGCTGGCCCCTTTTGGACTTTGTCGAGGCACTACCCTCGGGCCTTCCCCGAGCCCTCAACCTCGTCCTGAGTGATATGCGCCCCGCCGCTGTCGTCGTCGACGGCGTGCCAACACTCGCCCTCCTTCAGGACGTCCTCTTTCCTGACGACCTCCTGGCGCAGGCTCTCCAAGAGGCTGGCATTCCCGGCCTCCACCTCTCCTCGCAACCGTCGCCTGGGCCTTCCCCGCGCGCCGGTCTCCCCGAGTGCCCTCCGACTCCTCCGAGTTCCGGTTCCATCCCGGACTCGGGGGAGTCGGCGGGCATCTCCTCGCGACCGTCGCGTGGGCCTTCCCCGGGCGCCGACCTTGAGGAGGACCCCCTGGACGACGAGGACGGCAGCCTCGCCGATGCGGCTCTCCGCATTCTTCGCTGGCTCCAAAGGAACCAACCCCTCGACCAGCACAACTCGATGACCAGGCATCCCAAGACGACGATGACAGTCGCCGCCCGGCGGCATTCCCGCTTCAGCCACCCCACCTTCCAGTCCGACCTAGTGAACCCGTTCCAACCGTCCGGTGGGACCTTGTGGCAAGTACCTTCGGGTACCACCCTCCCGCTGACCCCTCGGCAACTGACTTTTACGCGCGAAAAAAACTATGTGTTAATGCACGTAAACACTACTCTTGCCAAGTTCCGGTGCTGCGCTAAGCTGTTGCCTCCATGCTCGCGGCGGGCATCGTGGAGGAAACGAAAAGGGGAACCCTACCTTTCCCTATTCAGATAGTCCCCAAGACTGTCGTCCTCTTCCCGTTTCGTCCTCGATTGCTCGCACCTCACACCTTCCCTGCCTATTCCCCGTTTTCGTCTACCATCCTTGCCGGCCGCCCTTAAGGTGTGCCCCCTCCCTCGCAGGCCTTACTTCGTTAAGTTCGACCTGCGAGATGCGTTTGACCACTTTGGCCAGGCCCTTCCAACCAGGACCCTTACCACCTTTCGACTCGACGGGAAGTACTACCGTTACCGTGCCGCCTCGGTGGCTCCGAGGCGAGAGCGCTGGCCTACGGATCCCCATGTTGCGGGTTCGAATCCCGGCCGAGGTGCCCGCAATCTGACGGAGGCTTATTGCGGAGAAGGCGCCGTGTAACCGAGCTTTCGGTTGCACGTCAAAAGATCCCCAGGTGGTCCAAATTAATCCTCAGTCCTCCGCTGGGGCGTGCCAGATGCCCGTCGTTGGTTTGGCACGTAAAACCCCCAAATTTGATTGATTTGACTACCGTTACCGTGTCCTCCCTTTGCATACGCCCTGCCCCCTTTTTTATGCAGTCGCTAGCCACAGCTCTGACCCGTGAAGCTAGGGCAAGAGGACTTTGGGTTTGGTCCCATCTCGACAATTTTCTTTTTACCCACAGTGACCCCTTATTTTTGGAGCAACAACTTGATTTATTTTTGGCTCAACTTCCCGCCTGTGGCATAAGGTTGAATCCGTCCGATTCCCAGATCCGTGCCGCCCCTACTGTTAAGTTCTTGGGATTTTGTCTTGACAGTGACACCGGAACCATCGGCCACACGCCTACCCGGCGCCGAGATTTATTTTTGGTCCTTCAGACCCTTTGCTCCCCTCAGACCAAGAAGGTCTACCAACGTGCTGCAGGACTGTGATCCTTTTATTTTTCACTTTACGCAGCACACTACCACGCACTCAGACTCCTCCATGTTGCCGCCTATTCTGTGTTTCGCCCCCCCCCCCCTTTTTTTAGCTTGATTTGTTCCAAATTGTCGTGGCCGCCTTGCCCACCCAAGTACCCTTCGATTTTGTGCCCGTTCTCCAAGACGTCGATGCCGACGCCAGTACCCACGGTCTTCGTGTGTGCCTTCCTGTCGGCTTCCTGTTGGTAATTTCCATTTGTACTGTAGCGTCCACTTAATTGTTCGTGTTGCCTTGTATATTGTATAGTAGTGATTATATGTATTCATTGCGTATTCGTTGTGTCTAAACATTTCCGGAAAACAAAATACATATAAAATGGACGCTCGAAGTAGATGTAGCCGTTGGTGCCTACAAGCAAACGTTTGATGCGTTTCTCGCTTTCCTTAGAATCATAATATATTGGGGGGGGGGGGGGGGCAAAGTGCTCATTAGCCCAGGGCCCCTATATTTCTTTATCCGGCCCTGAATACTTTTGATCGAGAGTATTTGATACTCTATTTTAATTACATTTCTGAGTATCTTGTACCCATTATCTCGAATACATTTTTGACATTCCACCATTTTTCGAGTTTTTCGGTATGAAGTGGCGTGGGCATGGCACGAGCAAACGTGAACATTCTTTCGAGCAACCAAATCCTGTTGCTAGCTCTGATTAGCTTCAGTGACTTTGATTGAGCAAGTGAAAACATCGTTGTTTGCCGATTATGACTCATATTTCAGCCCAAAGTTCGTACAATGAAGGCTTTCCCGTCGCCTTCCCAAGGCGACTTTTGTTTCTCAGAGTTTCTCCCAAAAATCCTCAAAGAAAAGGGGTGGGCTACGGAAAAACATAGTTGTTTTCTTTCTTTTTGTCATCAGTAATCGAACATTGATAAGCAGAGAACAGGACAGGAAACGAAGTACCAGCAGGATGACCGCTCAAAATACCAACAAAGCGTCCCCCAACGTTGAGTGCCTTTCTGAGGGCAACCTACTGGAAGAATGTGCGACCAGTGCCGTGGCTGTTATGTGGGCTTTCTTTGTTATCCATTCACTTATTTCCGTATCCCAAGTTCGTCTGTAGTAAACTCCTCATATAGAGAATATGAATTGTAGTTAAACGATGCGTCTAAGGTGCGCCGCAGGACGTGATATTCAACAATTTCATTAAAACTGAAGTGACCTTTTTGTTTTTGTCCAGGAAATTTTTTGTAACATGTATCAGTGATATCCTACTCCTTATAGCTGGACTGCATAAAATAGCCCTACGATTTTTGTTTTGTTTTGTGCTGTTGCGTGTTAATAATCTATTCTGGTCAACCAGACTTGTGCCACTGTATAATTGTGCTTGTCACTGACGCCGATACAAATTATGCAATGCGGAAGTATCTTCAGAAGTAATTGAACTACATTTCTAAGTATTTTTACTCTACTGAAAATACTTTACAATGAAAGTAACTTGAGTAGTATTTTGAATCCTTTATGAAGCAGTTACCGTTATTTTCCGGACTATAGTCCGCCAGACTATACATGTTTAGAAGTTGAAATTTTAGGATGTGCGTACTATCTACGCGTGCGGACTATACAAAAATTTTGTTTTCAATATCGTGAATATGACGAGACGAGACGGATTTTTGTGAATAACAGAGTATGTAAATTATGGTTTTATGTTTAATACAAGCTTTTTTGTGAGCTAAGAAAGCAGACATATGTCAAGGTGTGCCGCGGTATGAGAAGATTTTCGTGTCGACTAAGCACCAGGTGCGGGACTATGCACCGAGTGCGGACTATGCACCGGGTGCGGACTATCTAAGCAAAAACTTTTATTTTTGATCTTGAAGTTGCCCCTGCGGGCTATACACCGGGGGGGGACTATAGTCCGGAAAATACGGTATTTAGTAACTTAACTTAAATACTTTTATCGAGTATTTTTGTGCAACACTGCTTTTGGGCAACACTACCCTCAATTCCTTAATTTTGGCAGATCCGCCCGTCCTTTCCGTGAATTTGCCGCTATATTTATTGAGGGACGGGGAAGGGAATTGGTGTTTAGGTCACGTGACGGGGCGTCACGTGCACTTTGCGCCAAATAGGTTTTCCCGCTAAATTTAAGCGGGAAATTTGACGTCATGCGACCTGACGTTTCGATACCTACACAGCAATTCAGCTCCCCGCTCAATGTATCGGGGAATTCTATAAAAAATAAATTATTGACTCATCAAAATGGCGGTCCTTAATGTCCTTCAAGATAATTTTAAACTATCGCACCTTACATACTGCATTTGATGCCTTTTAAGAAAAAGACTAGTTTTCATACTTGTTGTGTTTCATAAATTTTATATTTATATTGTTACACGTCGTTTTGTGCTCCCCCCCCCCCCTTCGCCCCTCCCCCCAATTAAAAAAAATAAACGTCTTTTTTCAGACACTTTTTTCCTTCCTGATTCCTTACTGTTCGCTGAAGTTTATAATATAAAGAAATAAAAAAAAATGCATAAAAGAAAGATAATCTCCGGACACAAAACGTTGAAGATCATGAAGACCAAGGTTGGCACACGCATTTACGTGCCTTGCAAGTATGATCCTGTATGGTAGTAAATAACTTAAGCGATAACATAAAGGAATTTTGGAACTGAGCACCCCGAAGGTTTCCTCAAAGAACAAATAGCGTCGTCACCAGTGGGTTTGCGCCATGCCCCAACCGCGTTTTGGAGTGGCGCATGCCGTGGCGGGTGCTAAAGATCACTCGTTATTAATACAACTTTTCATGAGAACTGCACACTTTGTTTCTCAGATTGTCGCACTGTGAACTGCTTCTAAAACTTAAATCAATCGTGCAAAATGATATCATCTACTTCTGGCTTGAAATTACTTGCTAGAAAGAAAACCGTTACGTTCAGATAAACTCTAGTGCATCCGTGCTCGTCCCAGTGCTATCGGGAGTCCCACAAGGGTCAGTCCTTGCGCCTTTACTTTTTTTCAATTTTTATAAACGAAATCACTGCCAACATTCCTGTGCGAGCATGTTTATTTGTGGACGATGTTGTTATTTTCACTGGGGTAAATGAGCGACCAGACTTTACTTAACAGCTGCTTATTCAAGATACACGATTGGTGTGACTCGTGGCAGATATCACTAAATGTCAGTGTTGGGTAAAGTGCATCTTGAAGGTACTTCAAGTAAAGTACAAGTAAATGAGACGTGATGTACTTCAAGTAAAGTAGTAAGTACACCGAGTGCAAGGGTACTTGAAGTAAAGTACTACAAATACAATGTACTTTCAAAGTAAAGTACAAGTATTTAACACAACCTTTCATGATGCCCTTCCGTTCCCCTATACAGTGATTTTTTTAACTGGTATGCATGTCCAGGGGTAATCAGGGCTGCATGACCTATTCTCAAAAAAACAGCGGTGAATATTTGATAAAGTCAAGTGGCCACAGAATAGTTATTTTCAGGAATGGAGCCAAATTCAGAAGTCCCTCTTCTGAATTGGCGCCGCTTACACTGGATTGTTGCACACAAGGGAGTTAAATGTACTAGGAGAGAGCATGACGTCAACCCCGTAGCTTCCGCAAGCAATCCTCTCACAGAGGAGTGTCCTCTCCTTAATGAAAAAAAAAAAAACAGTGAGGTGCAAACGAGCTGTTGATAATTAATCATAATGTGACACCTGATATTGGGGCGCGGAAAACTTAAGGAACTTTCAAGTCGTAGGAAAAGACAAAAGAGAATGTCTCAAAACACTTGTGACGTTCTCCTCTGTTGTCCTTTCTTCGACTTGAAGGCTTAATTTTTTCGCACTACAGTCTCAAGTGCTTACATTATGCTTAATTTTGCTCTCCGAATATGTTAACCTCCTCCCTGCGCTGACCGACCGAGAAGTAGCGAGAGTTCAAAAAGCTACGGAAAGCCACCCCCAGAACAAACGGAGCGATGAGTCGTCGCTCTCTTTCGTGGTGACAGTGGAATATCCCTCCCGGTATTTCTTTGGAGTTCACAAAGCATCATTTCGTGATACAAATTTAAAAAAACCAAATTCGTGGAATGTACTTTGAAGTCGGGAATGGTACTTTCTTTCGAAAGTACCAAAAATGTACTTCAAGTAAAGTACAAGTTTCCTAAACCTACTTGAAGTACTACTTTAAGTACAATGTACTTAAAGTACTTCCCAACACTGCTAAATGTTAACAAATATGTTCGAATGCATATTTCATTTCATTTCATTGATTATGTCTCTCAGGGCCCGAAGGCATTACAGAGAGGATTGGGGCACAGTAAATGGAACAAAGCAAAATAACAACGAAAAGGCAAAAATACACAGAATAACTACTAAACATAATTTAACACGTTAGTAATGGCACAGTACATGGAATAAAACAAATAACAATGAAAAGGCAAAAAATACAAAAAAATACTACTAAACACCATGTAACAGGTTAGTAATGGCAATCTTAAATTTATCTGAGGCACTGATTGTGACAATTAATGGTTGCGGGAAGGCTGATCCAGTCAATCGAGGTTTGAGGCAAAAAAGAGGCATTAAAGGTAGATGTGCTGCAATGAGAGATCCCAACTTTTAGTTGATGATCGGTGCGTGATGATATGTAAAATGGTTCAGAAAATAGTGCTTGGCGGAGAGTAGGGTTAGATTGATATATCTTATGTAGGGTTCCGCGTTTTCGGCTTCTATTTTTTGAAAATTCGGCGTACTTTTTTCGGTGTTATTTTTGAAATTCAATTTTCGGTTTTTTATCGGCGTATATTTATGCCCACAAAGGTTTATCGGCTTTCTTCGGTGAATATAAAATGAACACCAACGGACACCGGATCAGATGATCCTTGTAGCTCTGATATTTTTGATCACTCAAAGAATAACAGCACAGATATATTGAAAAAGAAATGGACACTTCATTTGGCAAATGTGTGCAACTGTAAAAAAAAAAAAACAAGAAAAAAAAACGCAGAAGTACAAACAAGTCAGATATGAAGCCTATGCCCAAAATCATGGAACTTCACCTTCTTTACATCAGGATTACGTGATCTTATTATAGTACACACACATGTACTTTTCCAGGTTCTCCTCGTTGATCAAACTCTTTCTTCCTGTTAATATGACCCTGAGCTTCGAGAATGCCTTCTCAACGCTAACACTGACACTGGCAGGCTGAGGAGATGAAGCGCTGCCTGAGCCAAAATCGGCCAATCAGCCAATTGTGACGGCCAAAAGAGACACGGTGCGACGTTTTGAAGCACAACAAAACACGCAGAGGCTGTATCAAGTCAGTCCTCTTTACGAGTTTGAAAACACGCTCGTACATGGCGAAGTCATGGAGCATTTCGGACTTCACGTTCCGATTGATGATGCGCACATTAAACCAAAAACATCGTGATGGCACCCGTATATCCATACATTCGGACACGTTTCGATAGACACTGTCGTTCCACTTTTTCGCCACGGCTCTGCGGTACGACTGGAAAGTCAAAGTGACCTTTCCCGGTTAAAACTGAATTTTAGAAAATGGATTCGACGTACTTTATCAGTTTAAATCGAAAATGCCGAACCTAAAAACTGACCCTTTTCGGTTAAAACCGAATTTCCGAGAATGGATTCGGCATACTTTTATCGGTTTTTGTCGGTTTTAAACAGAAAACTCCGAACCCTAACCTTATGGAACGAGCATAGACGGGACATCTTTCGACGAAGAGAAAGAGTGGGCAAGGATAGAGATGCTTTCATTAAAGTGGTGCTAGCTGTGCGATGATAGTTAGAAATGTGGTGTTGGAGTGTTAAGGCTTTTGCATGGATTGAGGATTGCAGCGTGGTTATTTACGTTCGTTTAATCGGCCATTTTCGATACAAACATGTTGCCAACCTGTATAGGTCGATTTCACTAAATCAAGGGCACTACAGCTACCCTCCTTGTGGGAAGTTGAAATTGAGAATGTAATACATCAAATAAAATGTTGCAAAGTAACGAAATAAAATTAACTAAATGAAGTGATGTCGATGTTCAGCGGAACACTTGCTGAGATGAGTTCTTTCATTTTGCACTAGTTCACTCTTCTTCACAAAGAATTTAAAGGGATTATGTTGCAAAGTCAGCAAGATGCCGTGGTGGCTTGCGGTTTCTGACGGTGATGGTGGCATGGTGTCATCTAGGTCCGTCTCTGCTCTGCATGGCACTCGGTTGATCTGGAGGCATCCTTGAAAAAACTAGCATTCCGTGTGATCATTCGGTTGCCTTGGGATGCTTTGATCTGAGATCCATGAATGCTGGTAGTGGTATAAGGGGTCGGATCGTAATAAGACGTAAACTCGTTGTGTTGGGTTTGTTTACACAGGACTCGCTGACCCACCCAGAAGCGATGTCGACGAGCACCTCTCCATGTGTCAGCCCGGTGCTTGTTGTAAGCCTTTCTTGCAAGCTCAGTTGACCTCAGTCCTTCCAAGTCCACTGTTCTTGGGGTTGGGGCTGCATAGAAGGGAAGGAGATTCCTTGTTGGTCTTCCAAACAGCAATTCATAAGGCGTTTTTGTTGTTGTGCCTTGTTTCGTAGGTCTGTAAGACATCATGAAGGTATCTAGCTCAGCCTTCCAGTCCTTGTTTTCGAGTTCACTGGTGTGCACCGGTTTATTTAATGTCCACATGAATCGCTCCACTTCACCGTTGGCTTGAGGCCATAGGGGTGTGACTCTGTGGTGTCGAAATCCCAGCTCTTGGGCAAACTCAGCAAACTCTGTGCATTGGAACGGTGGCCCGTTGTCCATTTTCACTTGTTCTGGGATGCCAAACTGGCCAAAAACTGCTCGAAGGTTGGTAAGCACATTGCGTGCGCTTGTCGAATTGAGGACCTGTACCACAGGGTATCGCGAAAAGTCATCTATCACCACCATTGCATATTTCCCACCGGGAAATGAACCACAAAAGTCGAGGGATACTTTTTCCAAAGGACTGCTAGGAGGTTCGGTGATCGCAAGTGGCTCTTGAGTTGTTTGGGGTATTGCAGCTTCGCATGGAAGGCCACTCTTCACCAGCATGTGCACAAGGTTGTCCATGCCTGGAAACCATACCTTTTCTCGCAGTATTTGTTTCGTCTTTACGATTCCCTGGTGACCTCGGTGTGCGAGTTGCGCTGCACGTCTCTGGAGACTAGTTGGAAGGACAAGGCGTGTTCCTCTAAGGATGAGACCTTCTGGTGTTAAAGTGAGTTCTGCCTTCATAGCCGCAAATGTCTTTAGTTCTGGTAGCAGCCAGTCGTTACGTAGAGGATGCTGGATGGCTCTCACCAGTAGCTGCAGCTGTTGGTCTGTCTTAGTCTGTTCCACAACTTCGTCGACCGAGAAGGCTTTTGGGATGCACCGGCGTTGGATGGAGTTGACATGCTCATCAGGAACTTTGGCGATGCGAGTGCCTGTCTCCTGTAGTGGCACTGGTTGTCTTGAAAGGTAGTCCGAGGGGTTGCTGCTTCCTGCAGTGTGTTGTACGTCAAATGCATACTGTTGGATGCGGAGAGCAAGGCGCTCTATGCGGGCAGATGGTGACGACCTTGGGATTCCCAGGATGCTCACCAGGGGCTTGTGGTCTGTCAATAAAAGAAAGTTTGCACCACACAAGTAGACCCGAAAGTGTTCCATGCCCCATACTGCTGCCAACATTTCTCGCTCAATTTGGGAGTAGCGGCTTTCCACTGGTGTTAATTAATGCTCTGCTTGCATAAGCTATCACTGCGACCTGTGGACCATCTCGTTGTGTTAAAATGGCCCCAAGTCCGTGTGGGCTTGCATCTACAACCAGCTCTGTCGGCTTGGCTTGATCGAAGTAGGACAGGGTAGATGCGTCTGACATGACGCGCCGCAGTTCGTCAAAGGATTTCTGGTGTCGTTCAGTCCACTCCCAGGTTGCATTCTTTAGCGTCGGTTCACGCAGTGGCTGAGTAAGGTCAGCAAGGTTTTGTAAAAACCGACCTGAGTAGTTGACCATTCCCAAAACACTCCTCACCTCCTGAGGAGACTCTGGTACTTTTACTTGTAGGAAAGCCTCGATTTTCTTAGGGTCTGGACTAACACCCTTTGATGAAAAACTGAGCCCGAAGAAGGTCAGCTCTCGCTGGTGGAAGTGACACTTATTTTCATTGAGCGTTAGTCCTGATTCCTGAAGTCGATGTAGGACTGCATCTAGAGCGGTGTCATGCCCTTCTTTCGTCTTTCCAAAGACCAGAATATCATCACTGACATTTAGGACGTTTGAGATGCCGTTGAGCACTTGGCGAATGGTGTTCTGGAAGATTTCTGCAGCACTGCTGATGCCGAAGTTGAGACGTTTGTAGCGGAACAAACCAGCGTGCGTTGAAAATGTTGCTAGTTGTCTCGAAGACACGTCCAGTTCCAGCTGATGATAGCCGTTTTTCAGGTCACGGTTCGAGAAAACGGTCGCTCCGTTGAGAGCTACGATGATGTCATCAACTGTTGGACACAGATGTAGCTCTCGTTGAATGGCAGTGTTCACAAGGCGCATATCGATGCACATACGGATCTCATCAGGGTGGTGTGGTTTCGGTACAATCACCACTGGAGACACTCATGGTGTGGGTCCAACTGCTGGCTCGATTATGTCCTCTGACCGGAGATGGTCGAGTTCTGTCTCCACAAGTGCTCGCACTGAAAATGGAATGCGTCGGTGCGGTTGAGCGATGGGAGGAACAGTTTCATCCTCGAAGAGGTGGATTTGCTGCTCCCTGAGTTTTCCGACTCCTTTGAACAAGTTAGGGACTGATTCCATTATTGACTTTCCTGTTGGAGAGTCTTCGACTTGGTATATGATTCGAACAAGACCAAGATCTGATGCTGCTGCAAAGCTTAGGAGTGGTGCGCAGCTTCCTGGGGTGACGAAGATGTCCTCTTGACTGCACCTCTCCTTGTACATCATGCTGACTGAGACTTTTCCCAGAAGTTGCAGGGGAGACGTTGCCCCGTATGGAAACACCTTTACAGATGTTTTCTCGAGTTTCTCATCTAGGTGACAGTTCCGGAGCTCATCTTCACCAACAACCGACACGGTTGCGCCCGTGTCAATCACGAAGGTGATTGGAATGTTGTCGACTCTGATGAGAGCTTTGGGAGACGTGTTTGCTGGAGGCAATGTTTTTGCTACGAAAACGTGTTCTTCACTGCTTGAACTGCTGTCTTGGCGGGTTTGGCTGATGGTTTTTACTGTCTTGTTTGATGAACGGCACACCTTGGCAAAGTGTCCGATCTTGTTGCAGGCTTTGCATGTTTTTCCCCATGCAGGACAGATTGATCGTCCGCCGTCATGTGACCATTTGCCACCGCAGTTGTGACAATCTGTCGACAGACTGTCGTGTCGTTGTGTCTGGTATTTTGGTCGTGGAGGCGGTTTCAAACTTCTTTTTGGCTTACTGCCGCGATGCTGCTCATTCTTTTGTACTGCGAGGACTGGCTTGTCGGCGCTCCGCTCGATTTCAGACACATCGTGCTCCACGTCCTCGAACATGCGTCCTTGCTTGAGGATATCTGGCAAGTCCAGCGAATGCAGTATGGCATACTTCTGCAGGCGCGTGGATGTGGTCGCGATGATGATCTGATTCTTTATCTCGAGATCAACGTCTGGGAAGTTGAAATGACGAGACAGCTGCTGGAGTCGCGCATAGAAAGCATCGAGAGACTCACCGACGTTCTGTTGTGCCTGTCGGAAACAATAAATGGTGAATGTTGGGTTGATTCTTGGCGCGAAGTGAGCGTCGAGTTTTGCTCTCGTGACGTCGTATTCAGATGTTGACGTTGTCGCTGCGCCTTGCGCGGTGCTGCTGATGGTTGCCGATGACGAGTCGTCCGGGAGAGACCGGTAGAGATCATGCACTTCCTCACTGGCGTAATGAAGGAGGAGCGCTTTCTTGCGTACGTCCAACGTAATGTTGTACGCAACGAGAAAGTTCTCGAACCTGTCCACCCACTTGGCCCATTCGAGGCCAATGTTGTTGGCATCCGTCGCTTGGATGTTGAAACTCGGAAACGGGGGCAGCGTGTGTGCCATGTTGACCCGTTCCGTTGATTGCTGTGTCGGTGCTCGCCGATGATTTGGTGGTGCACGGGTTCTAGGCGTCTTCCGTACGGACGGCACTTTTGACACCATTGTGGTGTTGAAGTGTTAAGGGATTGCTTGGATTGAGGATTGCAGCGTGGTTATTTACGTTAGTTTAATCCGCCATTTTGGATTTTGGATTTTTGGATTTGGATCTGTTGGCTATTCCCTTCTTAACGGGTGGAAACCACGGTACGAATCTCCGTATGTGTCCTAGCCATTAATTGTCCTTAGGAATGAGGAAATTCCGCTCCCCCGCAGGATTTCCTCCTCCAGTTCTCCAGTCGTCGCTTTGTCGTCTCAATCACGTTCGCACCGTTCCCCCCTGCTATGGTGCCTGGATCGCGTCTCCGACTGGTGTGCTTAGCATCCTATCCCGCCCATTCATCAAAAGTGGTCCCGAAGTGTCAACAAATGACGTCACAGAAGCCGTAGTGTCATGCTGTTGCCTGTCGCGATCCTAGCGGTTAGCCGTAGAAATGCTGGCAAAAAGCACGAGCGAACGCGAGTGTCGCTGTCGTCATAGCGTCCCACGCGTCTCAACATCCGGCTGCTTTAGCTTCCGTGGACTGTCAGAGTGAAGAGCGACCTACAGCAGAACAGGCGTCTGGCATATACACCATAACTGTTGGGACGCCGCCAGGATCGCGATCGGCGACAGCATGACACATTTATGACGTCACCAGGCGGAAATCGAGGGACCACTTTTTTTAGACGCTGTAAACACACCAGTCGGAGACGCGTTCCAGGCACCATACCCCTGCTGCCGCACCAGCCGCGCCCCCAATATCATTGGCTCCCATGTCTCCCTCTTGCGGTTGGCCAACGAAACCGAGAGCCTGTTCCAGCGTCACTTCACTTGGTTGAAGCGGCCGTAGCATCCTGCACCTCAGCACCAGGTGTTCCATAGTCTCCTCTTGCCCACAGATGGCACACATCATGCTCGCCTCGACTCTTCCACGCCCCACGTTGAGAACGTCCGTTCTCAACGTTCCGGCGCGAGCCTCGAAGAGCAGGCTGCTCCCGAGTGTATTATCGAAGAACTGCTCCTTGCAGATCTCCTTTTTGTTGCTGATGTAGGTCTGGAGTGCCGGCTTGTCAGCTGCCCTTCTTTCCCACCTCAGGGTCTCCACAGCTCTGACCTGCTCACGCAGCTCCTTCAATCCTATGCTTGTGTCTTCCAGCCTGTTGATCAACGGCAGCGGCACCCCATACTTGTTCGACAGCGCACGGACTCTCCTCGTCTATCGGGTTGCCGCCCCGGTGTAGAGTAGGCACATCTGCATCTAATGTACCCACCGTTCCTGTCCGAGGCCCCAGGCGCGCACTTCGAAACTGAGCTTCGCCACCGCCTCACGGGCCTCAAACGAGGACCAACCGACGTCGCCCTGCACTGCCTCGTTTGGTGTCGTCCCATGAGCGCCAAGGGCCAGCCTTCCCACTTCGCGCTGCCTCCTCTCCAAGTACTCCCGCGTGGTGGCTGACGGACACAGCACTGCGTTCGCGAACGTCAGTCCCGGCACCGTCACTGCCTTCCATAGGCCGCGTACCACCTCCAGTCTATTAAATGACCATAGAGCCTTGGCCTTGAGGACGCGTTGCCCTCGTAGCGCCTTCTCTCGCACCCCCTGCTCATACTCCGCCAAATAGTCTGGACCCGTCGACAGCCTGACTCCCAGGTTGCGATATGCGGACACGAACGGAATGCTCTTCCCTAGCAGGGTTACCGGCTCACTCTCCGTCCGTCCTCCCAGACTACCCCAACGTAACACAGCACATTTCTGGGCGCTGAACCGTAGTCCAAGCCGGTTCCCATGCCACGTACACGTATCCAGAAGCCCCTGCAGACCGGGCCACGAGCTCGCCGTCAGCACAATATCATCTGCGCAAAGCAGACCTGGGAGCGTCAAGGACACCTTCCGTCCGTCTAGCATGAACGACACGTCAAAACCATGCCCACAGCCCTCGAAGTCGGCCTCCATTTCCCTCAGGAAAAGCATGAAAAGCAGCGGGGATAGCGGACAGCCCTGCCTGAGACCCCGGCATATAGGCACCATCCCTGACCGCATCCCTTGCCACTCCACCACCACCTTCGTACCCCTGTACAGTTCTCGGAAGAGAGCCACGGCGTAGCGACTGCCACAGTGCCGCCTGTTCGATGCAGGCATATGCCTTCTTCAAATCGAGGAAGGCCACCCATAGCTCCCACCCCTCCATGCGTGCCGTCTCAATGCACTGCGTGAGAACAAAAAAGTTATCCTCCAGGCGCCGTCCTCTGCGGAACCCATCCTGCAGTTCGCCAAGGATCCCCTCTCTTTCCGCCCATGCCTGTATTCTCCTCCTTAGCACTTGGGCGAAGACTCTGTACAGCACCGGAGTCACCGTGATCGGCCTGTACGATGATAATCGACTTCATTCCCCAGCACCCTTATACAAGAAAGTCATTCGACCGTGGCGCCAGTCCTGTGGTATCTCTCCAGTCTTCATCATTTCACTGAAGCTCTCCCTCAATGCAAGGCACTGCCTTGGGCCCAGCTTCTTGAGAAGAGACGCTGGAAACCCATTCATTCCTGTCGCCGTGCTTGCCTGGATCCGACCTACGATGTTCTTGAGCTCCGCCTCACCGATAGGACCCAACCACTCATGCGAGTCTACCTCCCCTGTCCCTGGATCACCCTCTACTTCGTCCATCTCGCCTTCTTCTTTTCCAAACTCGGCCGCGACGTGCGTCGCCACAAACAGCAGACCCTCCGTCTCTGATAGGAGGGCTTCTGATTCTGGGTGACGCAGCAGCTGTTTGGGCGTCGCATGCTTGTTAGACCTCTTTATGTGTCTCCAGAATTTTCTTGGTGCATCCCGACCACTTCTCAGATCCTCCAGAAACCCTCGGTCCACATTGCGAAGCTTCTCCTGGATGAAGCCTGCTGTTTCCTTCTTCTTGTCTCTGTAGATTCCTCAACGGCTCCTCCCTGGGCGTACCAACCGGGGGGGCAAGGGGGGCGCTTGCCCCCCCCCCCCCCCCCAGTTCTCAGAGTGGGGGGGGGGGGGCAAGGCATGTGTTTTGCCCCCCCTGAAACAGCCGCCACTGGGCAGGGCAAACACTGGCCGGCGGCGCCCAAGGAATATCAAGGACACCGCCCCCCGACCCGCGGGGGCATATTGTTAACGCGCAGGCGATACAACCCCTAGCAACGGCGCTCACGCCGGATTGGCTGGTTCGTGGAGATAAGCGCTGCCGCCGTCAACATAGGCAGCGGTTACAATGCGAGTTTCCGAAGCGGTAGAGTAACTTAGTTGTAAGATGTCAAACTCATACGTATCAGACCCGGGTTCTATCTATGGTGTGGGCTTACTTCTTTTATGTTTTTTTCTCGAACACTTTGTTTTGTCGAGGCATTTGGCGATATTTACGACATTTCGTTTTTACGATTAACACTGAAAAAAAAAGAATGTTGGTGACGAAACACCGCTGAACTAAATCGTATCTGACTCTATTTACGGAGGTGCATGGGGGACAGCGGGGCTTAGGTTGCCGACTGGACGCCGCAAAGCGGCGTGTACGGGGGGGGGGGGGGGGGGGCAAGTGGGTTAATAGTTGTGTATTTAGCAGCCGCACACTGTCGCCGCGAAGCGCCGTGAACGCAGGCGCTGGGGTGGGTTCACACGCTTCGAGTGATACACGCGCCGTCCAAATCCGAAATTTAAGTTCGCGCGTTGCCGAGCAGCCAATCCAGCGTGCGCGTCATTGCTAGGAGGTCAATCGCCTGCGCCGTAAAAGGAGCCAGTGACCAAAGCGCCCGGTGCGCATACACAATTGGCCCTCTTCTCCCCCTCCCCACCCTCTTTTACAACGCCTACACACACGCACACCGTAAAAGTTAGTGATGGACCGAATCTGCCGAACTTGAGATTTGGCAAAGTTCCGCACATGCCGAAATTTTGAAGGAAAGTTCGGCAAAGATTCGGCAAAAATTTGGCAAATGTCTGCGCACGCGCACGAACCCGACGGGGACATGGATCGTAAATGGACGCCACGCTGTTGCGCGGTTACCATCGTACAGTTTAGAACATCCAGTGGTTACGGCGAGGTGTGGAGTAGGCGACACGGTAACTGTGCGTTTGTGAGCTTTAGCGAGCGTGGTTCTCTTCAATATTATCTGCCTCAAGAACAGAAGACCGACCAGTAATTTACGCAGTTCACTGCGCCAGTGACAAATGATGCTGTACATTCTGGATAACGGGATTTTCATTTGACCTTTCCATTGATGCAACGAGGTAGTTGAAACATCGACTGACCACTGCACAATTAAGCTTAGTGTGCGCAGCCCACTGCCGTCAAACGTTGCAGAGTCACGAGAGCTTGCCAGAATGTATGGGATGCAGCTGGCATCCTCGTCATAATGTGATACATGTTTTCTCCCTTCTTTCCTTTCCTTTTTACGTACTTTCTGTAGTGTGTATATTCTGTACATTTATTTGTCTGTTTTGTTTTTTTATATTTGGTGGCGGGCTGGCAGCAGGCATGTACAAGCTACTCAAGAAAAGTAATTAGGTTAGGTTACTGAGTATTAGCTTCAAAATTAATTTGAGTAGAGTAGAAATTACTCAAATATAAAGTAATTGAGAAAATTATTAATTAAAGTAAAAAGTAGCGAATTACTTTTGATGCTACTTTTATTTTTTCTACGCTAACACGGAAGTACTTCCACAAGTTTTAATGCGTTGGCGAAATTCTGCTAGCGGAATATAAAGCGGTTGTGTTTTCACAGAAATGCTTTAAAGGGGCGGTGCAAAAATATTCAATTGGAATGTTTTTCACTTTACACGAGCTTACTGGCACTAGTGGGACTCAAGGTTACTCGCACGCAACGCCACTGACCAACAAACTCCTTTGTTGCGCTGTAATTTCGAGGACAAAACCGAGTGTTTTCATTCAATCTCTCCTTCGCAAAACCTGATGACGTAGCTGGGCGGTAGCAGTACCGCCCAGTGACGATATTTGAATGTGGCTCATAGATTGGACCCGAGCATGGCGTGGACACTTGATTTGGGCTCGTGATAATCGATAGCTCGAGAAGCATTCGGGTAGTGTCCCGTGTCCAATCGCTGCAATGACGACAACAGCCGAACCATAACAATGTCTGGAACTCAGCGCGTGTCCTGTGCCTTGCCAACCCCAGCGCATGGCTATGATCAACATTGGCGGCATATAATCAGCTCCAGATCACGTGGCCGCTTGTTCTGGCTGCGAGTTGAGAGGGTGAACTCTGTTCGTTTTTCTTTATTTTTTTTCTGCGACTTCAATTGCGTGTGGTGAAAAACGAACGGGTATTTCACAGGTCATTAACGTTAGAGATCTGTTCTAAGCTGTATTTGCGCAAAATACAAAAATCGTTGCATCGCCCCTTTAATAGCTGGTTCTGCTTCTGCTTGCCTAATTGTTGTGTACTTCTTGTTCGTCAAGGATGTACTGCGGATGTATCATTTCACCTTTGAGGTTTAGCACTACCTGAGCTTGATTTTGCTGACAGTGTTTGATTGCTTACAGTGTTGCGTAAAGTACGCCTAAAAACTAATTGGAAGTACAAAGTAAACGAGAGGTTATGTACTTCAAGTAAAGTAGTAAGTACACCGGGTGAAATGTACTTGAAGTAAAGTACTATAAATACAATGTACTTTCAAAGTAAAGTAGAAGAATTTTTCAACACATTCTTTCAGAGTGCCCTTTCATTCCCTATTCAGCGTTTTTTTTTTATTTAGCTGGGATGCATTGCTTTAGAAGGTGCATCAGTTTTTTTTTGTTTTTTTGGGGGGAATTGGCAGCAACTAATACGGCATAGAGTAATTGCTTTATTCTCGCTGACAAACCATTTAACACAATCAACTTATAAGTCGCTTATTTGTATCGGTCTTATAGCCGCCATTACTTCACTCAGAGAAATGACCAGATGACGTCTCGAAAGACAGCACAAGCTATACAGGAGCACCAGATCAACTTCAGAGCGGGTGCTGCGCTTTGTTACCTCCTTTGAGTGAGGAAGTAGTGTGTACACCTCCTGTAGTGGGCAAGAATTCCTGCATTGGCGAGAAGCGGGGACAAGTCCTTTCTTCAAATGCGTCAAGTCTCTTTGAGCTTCGGGATATAAAGAAACGCCAGTGTTCGGCGCTATTTCCACAGTTACTCGGTCTCTCTAACGTCGGGTCTGTTCGCTCCCCGCGCCTCGTAGCAGTGGTATTGCAGTGGGGGCTCGTTAAAATTTGGGGGGGGGGGGGGGGGTGTTTGCCTATCCAAATCACTTTCTTCCTCCCCCCCCCCCCTTTTCTACGCCACATGCCTCCCCCTCTGCAAATATCAGCCGATCTTCCAACATCTTATCTCTGTTGATAGGCAAAACAACCACTAAAATTCGAAAGTAATTTTAATTTGAGTAGTTGCCACTCGGAAAAGTAGTTAAAGTAAACTACTAATTACCAAAATAGAAATGTATTTGAAAGTTACTCAACTACCCAGAAAAGTAGTTAAACTACAGTAACTTGATTAAAGTAGTTAACTACGTACAAGTCTGGCTCGCAGGCGCTCTGCGTAAGGGTTTTCACCTATCTGCCTAGCCCCGCACACTACCACATGGGCCGCTTCCAGTATGTGGAAATAAAATTATTATTTTTGTTATTATTATTATTATTATTACAATCCTGTTTTCGGCTCACAAGTAGTTTTTGCCAAAACAGAATAATATTGCTTTTTAGTTCGTGTTATTTCGCGATTTTCATGTATCTGCATAAAACTAAACACAGAACTATCATGCTCGACGTTGCACATCCAACATTCCTAACTCTCCCCATCTTCCTGAACGTCCGTGTGTGTCCTAACACCAGAATCCGGAATTTTAAAGGTTAAAAACGGCACGCTGTGAATATGGAACGCACACTTTCAAGCAAAGCTGACGTCAAGTGACTCAAATCGAAAAACATGCATATTTACAATATTGTTATCTCTTCTGGTGAACGCTCAGCAACCGTTGCATTCGTTTTCGCGCACAAAACGGTGACTCCCACAGAATGTAAGAACGCAGTGATTGCCTTTATTTTAACAATGTAAACACACTTGCAGGCGTGCGCTGATGAAGCCTCAAAATCAAAACTCTCCTAGCGTGATTCGTGACTGCGCCGGCTACTATACCCAACCTCGTTGTCATGCCACTTTCTGCGGGAACGCGACAGAACAGCACACGACAAAACAGCACGCGACAAAACAGCACGGTCAAAACAGCACACGTCAAAACAGCACAGCGTCAAAACAGCACGGCGACAAAACAGCACGCGTCAAAATAGCATGCGACAAAACAGCACAGCGTCAAAGCGGCACACCGACAGAAGAGCACGTGCCAAAACAGCACGGCGTCAAAACAGCACAGCGACAAAACAGCATGCATGTAGCAACTTCGAGCGCGCTCTTCATTTCTCTCTGCGTGAATAATTTCGAACCTCCTTGACCCTTTCATTTATTCTCGCTAGGCTATTAAGGTATCTATTGCCTATTTCAGTGCTTACCAAACTCCGCAACCCGAGGACCCCCCCCCCCCCCCCCCTTTCCCCAACCATAGTGCACCGAATACGATTTTCCAAATTCGGTTTTAACTGAAGAAGGCCAGTATTTTCGGGGGCGTTTGCAGAGGTGGGGGGCTTGACTTATTACTGACCGTATGACCATTTCCTTTCGCAGTTTTCAGCTTGTCTCCGAGATCGGTTAATCTTTCAAGAAAATCTCCGGGGGCGCAGGGGTCTTCAGGACGAAATCTGGGTTTCTCACCTGACAGGAATATGTGTGCCGAATTTTTTGTTCAAAGAAGAGAGTTTAATCGTGAACTGAACAATAAAAATCAAGGACGTCTGTAAATGCCGCGCATTTCTTTTAACACCACTAGCTTCTGTCTACTAGAGGAGGGCATAAATACGATGGTATTATTGTCGTTTCTTTGGTCGGCGCAAATTTACCACCTCTCGCAGTCGTGACAATGGGGGAAAAAACGCACTGAGTACAATGCTTGCAAATTTCTGAATTTTGATATTTGCCTCTCCGACTGAAGTGGTAGTGAAGCTCATATTCGTCCTGTGTACAAATACGAGCACACGGCGATTATGTCGGATCACGATAGGGCCCCAGTGCGTCTTACAGAACAGGTCGCGTCGGATGCCACAGACAGCAACAGAAAAGGAAACCAGTACGTGGTTTACTCACTATACATTTTAAACAAACACTTTTAAATATTGCATTTTCGTCACTATACTGGTTTTCGTAAATAAACCGAAAAGAACCGAGAAGTTTATGAGTCTGCAAATATTCACCGCAATAAACCGAAAACTTCTCTTTGGAATAAAAACCAAAAAAAGTACGCCGAATTTTAAAATAATAAAAACCGAAAACGCCAGACCCTAGCTATATTGTCAATGTCCTGTTTTGACGCTGTGCTGTTTTGTCGCGGTGCTGTTTTGTCGCTGTGCTGTTTTGACGCCGTGCTGTTTTGGCACGTGCTCTTCTGTCGCTGTGCCGTTTTGACTCTGTGCTGTTTTGTCGCGTGCTATTTTGACGCGTGCTGTTTTGTCGCCGTGCTGTTTTGACGCTGTGCTGTTTTGACGCGTGCTGTTTTGACCGTGCTGTTCTGTCGCGTGCTGTTTTGTCGTGTGCTGTTCTGTCGTGGTGCCACTTTCTGCAAGCAAACATAAAAATTACCAGTAAACACACAAAAGCGACATCGATACAATTATCTTGTAGAATATCACATTATTTAGTCATAAATGTGTCAATAGGCACTACATGTTTCATTTAGGTTAAGAAAAAAAAACATAAACCTTCTTCGCCAGAAAAAACTAAATATGAATGTTAAAAATGGTAACAGTGGATTTTTGACGAATGACTGCCGAATCTTTAGAAAAGTTGGGCAAAAGTTGCGCCGAATTTTCAATTCGGTAAAAGTTCGGCCCATCACTATACTTCGTCTCATCCTACGATGGACTAAAGACAAAAGCTACGGACCGCCAGATCCAATCACGACTCACTTAGAAATTTCATGGTATTGCGCTTCGATGCGCCTATCGGTGTCTGCGTCTCGGATCACTGATGGAGATGGGTGGACAGTGGTTCGACTCGAATGGCACTACGTGACTCATCAATTTTACATTGTGAAGAAAGCCACGACATACAAGCTCTCTGCACTGCCGAAGCTATAAACATGATGCAGCGCTTTTTGACTGGAGCATTATTGGTCCACCTCTAATCAGTGTTAAGCATGTCATAGTTTAGCGTGGAACGTGATTGAACCTGACGGACCGTGGCTTTGGCTTTTAGTCCATCGTAAGATGAGACAAAGTATAGTAAAAATATGCGACCCGGGGGGGGGGGGGGGGGTCTAGTTTGCCCCCCCACTCAAAAACAAGTTGGTACGCCACTGGGCTCCTTCGTGCCTGCTGGGGCCACCGGGCGCTCACCGCCGTCCGATGTTTGCAGCACGCGTCCTTTCTGGCGCTAATTGCAACCCGTACATCCCGGTCCCACCATCGTTTCAGGTTGTACTTTTGTCGTTTGCCCACCCTGCGCCTTTTCT
Source organism: Ixodes persulcatus (assembly GCA_013358835.2). Taxonomy (NCBI): domain Eukaryota; kingdom Metazoa; phylum Arthropoda; class Arachnida; order Ixodida; family Ixodidae; genus Ixodes; species Ixodes persulcatus. The sequence goes on from JABSTQ010010622.1 coordinate 174,153, forward strand.
TCTTCAGCTCCTGTCGTACACGCTCCATTATGCGTTCATACTCTGCCTCCGGCGTCACCTCCAGTCGCTTGGATTTGGATTTGGATTTGGATATGCGGCTAACCCCTTTGTAACGGGGGATCCCAGCGTACTGGATCTAGCCAAATTTATCTGTTATTTTCCTCTTGGTTTTTCTTCCACCAGTGGTCCAATCTTCTTTTTGTCCCTTCTACCACCGCTATGGGCCGCGGGCCCCTGCCTTCCGTGCTGTCGGCGCCGTCGTCGCCTCTGTCGCTGCTATGGTCGCTGCCCTCCTCGTCGATTTCCCGGAAGCCCAACGCCACCGCCATGTCCCCGCCGCACGGCACCTCCGGCTGCAGGCCCGTGCACTCCAGTATGACGTGCTGCAGCGTTTCTTCAGCCCCCTGTGTGCACAGGGTGCATCGCACATCGGTGTCTGTGTACTTGGCTCGAAGCACGCGCTTTCGCAGGATGCCTCCTCGGGCGTCGAACAGAAGTCCACTGCTCCTGCCGTTGTCTATGAATTCCACCTTCCTCACTTCCCGTTTTTCCCTGGCGTACAGGGCAAGTGCCGGCTTCTGCCCTGCCTTCTCCGCCTACCGTTGTGTCTCAGTCTCGGTGACTCTCGTGCGGATGTTTTCCAGTTGTTGCTCTGGAGTCGGGTAGAGGAGAGGGCTGTCTATCCGGTACCGGAGGGCCAGCTGGCGTGTCCGTCGCACCTACCTAGTCGAGAGGTTCTTGAGGTGGATGTACTTGAAAGCCTGTCTTGCCCACCGCCCTTCTTGCATTTTGCAGAGGCGTCGTTCGAAGCCCAGCTTGGCCCGGGCCTCTCTGGCATCGAAGCTGGACCACCCCATGTCCCCCTGCACTGCCTCGTTAGGTGTTCCTCGGCTGACTCCCAGTGCCGCCCGTCCCACTTCTCTCTGGCGCACCTCTAGGCATTCACGCGTGCGGGACGACAGACACAAGACTCCACTTCCAAAAGTGAGGCCCGGCAATGCCACCATCTTCCACACCGCCCGGGAGATCTCAAAGCGGTTGTAACCCCAGAGGGCTCTGGCAGTCGATATCGCCTTGGACCTCCTGCTCTTAGCCTGGAGCCTGGTCTTATGGTCTTCGAGGTAGTTGTGGCCCTCCTGGATGTGGATTCCCAGGTACTTGTATTGTGATACCCACGGTACTTGTTCCCCCTGGATTTTCAGGTCATCTGCCTCGGTGTCTCCTCTGTTCCCGAAGCCCATCAATGCCGACTTCTTAGCACTGAAACTCAGACCCAGTGCCGCCCCCATTGTGTTGCACTCGTTCATAAGGGCCTGCAGTCCCTCCAGGGAGTCTGCCATCAGGACGATATCGCCGGAATAGATTAGCCCAGGGATTTTTCCTCCACCCCTGGTTCCTGTCTCCGTATATCCCAAGGTGAAGCCCTCGGCGCAGTCCTGCAGTCTCTTTTCGAAGCCCGCTATGTAGAGCATAAACAGCAGTGGCGACAGCGGGCATCCCTTTCTTATACCCTTGGTGATGGCTACTGGATGAGTCATCTCTTCTTGCCACTGTGCCACCACAGTCGTCTCCTTGTAGATTTCCTTCAACAGGTTGATCCACTCCCCTCCGAGCCCTCTCTTTGCTAGCTGCCTCCACAGCTTCTCATGGTCGACCGAGTCGTAGGCCCTGCTGATGTCGAGGAAACAGAGGTAAAGTGGACGCCTCTCCCTCTGGGCGATCTCTATGGCCTGCGTCAGCACGAATAAATTGTCCTCAAGGCGTCTCCCCCACCGGAAACCGTTCTGTAGCTCCCCCAGGACTCCTTCTGCCTCTGCCCATGTCTGCAGTCGGTCACGCAGTATCTGTGTGAACACGCGGTAGAGTACCGATGTGATGGCTATGGGGCGATAGTTGCCGAGCGTTGAGTTTTGCCCTTTCCCCTTGTAGATGAGTCGGAGTCTTGATGTTCGCCACTCCACCGGCACCCATCTCTCCTTCAGGATCTGGTTGAGGATCTCACGCAGCAGTGCTCTCGTCTCTGGCCCCAGTTCCTTCACCAGCCTCATTGGGATTCCGTCCATTCCTGTGGCTGTGGTTCCTCCCATTCTCTTGACTGCTCTCTTTAACTCCTTCTCCGTGATTTCCTCTCTGCTCGGTTGCTCCTCCAGTTCGTCCTCCGTCTCCCCCTCCTCACTGACCACCTGTCGGCTGTCCCCTGTGAACATGTCCCCAATCCATCTCTCAAATATACCGGTTGGTCTCTCCAGGATCCAGCTCCTTTCCAGTCGCATCGTCTTTGATTACCGCATCCTCCCTGGGTCGGCCTGTTTGGCCCTGTACATGTCGCCAGAACTTCAGTGGGGTCTCACGTCCTGCCTCCCTCAGTTCTTCCAGGAATCTCTTATCTACCTTGGCCATTTTGCTTTAGAATCAGACCTGTCACCTCTATTTTCCTGCTCTGGTACTCCCTCCACTCTCTTGAATCCTTCTCTAAGGGGGCTTTTTTCTCCTCCTTTCGTTTCCTGATGGTCCCTCGCAGAGTTCTGTTTGCCAGTTGTCTTCTTGCAATGGCCTCTTTCACCTCCACATCCCACCATCGTTTTCTCCTCCTCTTCCTTCGTGTTGGTCGTTTTAGATTTTTCAGGTGATCCTTCCACCACCGCATGAGGTTCCGTACGTCTCCACCTGCCTGGTTTCCACCTCTTCCTCCAGTTTCCGTGCAATGGTCTGTGCTTCCACTTGCGTTATGTGGTGTGGTTTTATAGGTTCACTGACTCTCTTTTCCGTTGGCTTTCCTCCAAAAGTGATCAACGATCTGTTGTGATCAGTTCCCAAGCTCTTGTCGCCTTCCTCGTCTATCTCCATGTAGTACAGTTTTAGAGCGCAGCTCTTAGGCGCCCGTTTCCGGCTTGAGCGGCGTCGGCGTCGCCGTCGGCGTGGGCGTCGCCGTCGGCGTCGGCGTAACCGCGCGGTGCATTATGGGAAATATCCCATAATGCACCGCGCGAGCCCCCCCCCTCCCCCGGGGTCACGTGACCCCGGGGGGGGGGGTCACGTGACCTCGGGGGGGGGGGGGGGGGGGGTCACAGACCCCGGGTGGAGGGCTCGCGCGGTGCATTATGGGACATTTCCCATAATGCACCGCGCGACCCCCCTCCCCGGGGTCACGTGACCCCCCCCCCCCCCCGGAGGAATTGAAGAATGAGGGGAGGAGGAGGAGGAGGAGGGGTATACCTCCCCTGAGTACCGTTCCCTCCTCCTCCTCAAGAGCTGCGCTCCAATTCGGCGTTACAGGGAGTTGTAAACGGCTTTCACTTTTTTCATACAGGTCCGGGGACACAAGGCAATAATCAATTGTAGAGCTCATCCCTCTGGCCGTCTATGTCGTCTTTCCTATGCATTTGTCCTGTGAGTTGACGATTACCATGTCCAGGTGTTCCGCCATGTCCTGCAGCAGCTTTCCATTACTGTCTGTTCTCCCATCGAACTCCTCTAGGTGTGCGTTGAAGTCTCCTACCATAATGGTAGGTCTCCCAATGTTGTGATAGTCTTTTTCAATGCACTTGATCAGCTCGATGTTTGTCTACCTGCTGCCTGCCCCCGTCCACAGGTACACAACTGCCACTGCCACCTTTCTCCCCACCAGTATCCCTGTCAACCACACGTGCTCTCTGCAGTCTGGACTTTGTCTCTGCCAGCCTGGCCCACTGAAGCATCCCACCCCCCCTCCCCTTCTTTCACTGCCCTCTCTGTTTACCCCATCCCAAAAAAGCCCTTCGCAATTGGGGGGTCTTTCTTCATCCCTGAGGTGGGTTTCTGTGACTGCGAAAATTCCAATCTTATCGTCTTGTAACATCTGAAAGGCCTCTTTCCATTTTCCTGCTTTTCTTCCTCCCTTCAGGTTTAGAAAGGCAATCTTCACTTCCCTCTTTTTCTTTTTTGCTCGTCTGTTTTTCCTTGTTTGGTGGCCTGGTGCCTTTTGTGTTTTCCGCCTCTCGTGTTGTTGCAGGCACCATCTCTCTTACTTTCTCTTCTTAGTGGGTGCGTCCCTGTGGGGGACACATCCTCTGGAGTTGTTCCTCGAGTCGCTGTAGCCTCTCGTCCAGAGTCAGCCTGCCTTCCATTCTTTCCCGTCATCTTTTCATTGGTGTCACACTTTTTCCCTTGCATGTCAGTCCTAAAAAGCGCTTTAGTCTGTTACCCAGTGCTTGTCCCTCTTCAATTGCCGCGTCTCTATTGTAGCAGTCGTCTTCCATGTCATTTCCCGTTCCTGTGCTCTTTACCACCTCCCCCCTCTGTCCCAGCTGCTGGCTGATCTCTCTTGATAGCCTGTTCCACTTGGTGCATCTCTCTCTAAGTGGGTCCCCCTTGTCTTTGATTTCTGGGACTTGTGGGCAACCTGGGGATTCCAAGCGGTTGGCCCAGGTTGCCCCTACGACAATCATGAGTGGTCATCTTGACCACGAGGGGGCCAAGGGCAACTAGCCACGCGAGCGGCGCTCCGCCGCTGATAAAGGGCCGTCGCAGCGTATGCGCGGGGGGGTTGGGATCGCGCCGCAGGCGATAGCGGTCATTAAATGTTTACGTGTTGTTGAACCGGTGTGCTCTGTCATTCCTCGAGACGGGTAGCAGCAAGGGAAATCCCACAGACTTCATACATCATAAAAGAGTGTTTCGGGGCTCTCGTGGTCCAGTCCTTGAGCCGTTTCCCTAGCTCCGCTGCCATTTCTTCCACTGCCTCTTCACCTTGCACGTCTGTCACTCCCGCATGTATGACCACCATCCCTGCCTCTACATTCCATATTTTCCCATCCCTCTCTGCTCTCTCCAGTGACTCTTAGTTGTGCTCCCGGCTTAGTCGCAAAGTGAACTTTCTTGTCGTAATCTACCACCTTCAGTGTGGCTCTCTTTATCTTGAAGGCATTAGTGTCCCCTACCACTAAGACTCTCTTGTCCACCCTCTTCTCTTCGTCCTGTTTTTTTTTGTCCCGTCATCTGGGTCTGTCCTCTGCCTCATGAGGGCCTCCTTATAGTTCCTATGCTGGCCTCTTTGTGCTTGGATTCCAGTCGGCTGTCCCTCCTGCTCCGTATCCAGATCTCCACTTCCCGTCCGTTCTTGGGAAAAGCTATCTCTCTCTTTCCCGTCTGTGCGGTATGTCTTCTTTTCTTTGACCCAGTTTTCCGGTTCCAGCTGTTGCGGCACGTTTTCTGCCCCGTTGATCGTCATTTGCGCTGGTTCACATGACTTAATCCAGTCATTAACCAACTCCCCTAATTTTTCTCTCTTGCTCATTTCCTCCTGCATTATTGCTTTCAGTTTTTCTTCCGCCCCTATTCTCAAAGACCTCTCTTCTTCGAGCTTCGCCGACATACTACTTTCCACGGCCGCTTTCTCCGTCTTTGCCTCCTCCAGCTTCACTCTCATTGCCTCTCTCAAGGCATTAACTTGCCGTTCGATCTCCTCCTCCAAAATGCTTCTTCTCACCTCATTTTCCTTGCACGCCGTACATTTGTACGTACTGTTCTCTGCCTCCGTGCATGGTTCGAACGGTGTCTCGCAGATATCCACCCATTTCTCACAGCCTTCGCACTCCACTGCCGCCTTGTCCCGCTTTCCCCTTTTCTTTGCCTTTTCCCCTTGACCGGTTGTCTTTGTTTTCCTCCGTGGAGTCATGATGTTAGGTGCCTCCCTTGCCTGGTTTCCGTGACTCCCCAGCCACCACCGCTAGATACCGTCGTTTAACTGTGCCCCGACACGCCGCGTCGAAAAACACTTGCGCACTACTGGGCCCGGTGGGTAGGCCTAACAGGTCGTTGAGCGCTTCGGAGAATGGGCTTCTTGATCGCCCCCATGGTCGCGGCTCCGCGCCGAACCCTAGTAGTCCGCTGGTAGCGGTCTCCTCCAGTCGCTCCGCACGATACACACATTTGCCTACCTGTATAGTCGATTTCACTAAATCAAGGACACTACAGCTACAAGGTAGTATAGAAAATAGAAAGCATATAACCCGCAAAACTAGTTTTCTTTACTATAATTATTCCATTAACAATACTGTCCTAGCCGAAGTGACTTCCTATAAATACCGCGGTGTAATCATTTCAAATGATCTGCGTTGGAACACCCAACAAAACGTTTGTTCTGCCTATATTCAAGTTTCAAGTTTGTTTGTTTCCCTTCGTACAAGAAGAGAGGGAAGAGGGGAAAAAAGCAGTACAGAAACTGCTTGACAAAGCCCCCCGCCTCCCCTACAGCAACAGTGATAGCAGCACTTTATATAACAAAAGAAAAAGATGATTTGTGCATACAGTCAACTCGCCATATCTAATGCAACGAAACCAGTAGTGAGCGTATAGCTTTCCGTGAGACACGTTCAATGCAGATTCCCAATGACACAAAATAATTTAACACTCTTGGCAGCTGATACTTGATCATCTTATCTCCGTAGTTGGTTCTGGAGCACGGGACTGTCCAGACATCGGCATGACGAATGGAATACAAGGGACTTTTTAAGTGAAGCGAGGCAAGTGAAATAAAACTACTGTCTGGGTTACTTAAAGCTGTTTTGTATGTTATGGCAAGTTTGTAGTCGTAAAATGTTGTTATTTCAATAATTCCGAATTTTTTAAATAGCGGCGCTGTGTGGCTGTCATACCTTCCATTACCCAGAATACGAATTGCTCTTTTTTGTAATATGTAGAGTCTATTAATATTTGTAATTGTGGTGTTTCCCCATACCAAAAAGCAGTAATTGAAACAAGCATAAAACAAAGAGTTACAGACAAGTCGTAGTATAAAGGGAGGCAATGTTCTTCTATACTTATAAATTATACCTACCACTTTAGATAGCTTTTTAACAATCATTTCTACTTCATCATCCCATCGCATATGTTCATTAAACATTACGCCAAGAACCTTGACCTTCTGTACAATTTCTATACGGCATGACCCTAAAAAGAGAGCCTGATTATCGCAGAGCTCTACTCCCTTCGACCTGAAAACTATAGCCTTTGTTTTATTACTGTTTATTACTAATGAATTCAAACTCGTCCACACATTAAGTTGCTCCAAAAACCGATTGCCCGTTTCTATGATTTCAGAAATGTTTGTACCTGAAAACAATATGGTGGTGTCATCTGCATAAATAATCATAGTTCCATTGCAGTCAATGTTAGTAATGTCAATTATATATAAGTTAAAAAGAAGCGGTCCTAAAATACTTCCTTGCGGAACACCCGCATTCAATTTTCGAGACTCGGAGTTGTGTCCTCCTATTACTACACTTTGAAAACGGAACTGCAGGTAGCTCTCAAATATGTTTTGGGCTATTCCCCTTATACCATATTGCTGTAGTTTTAGTAATAAGGTTTTGTGATTGAGACGATCGAAGGCCTCCGAGAAGTCTATAAATATTCCTAGTGTAAGGAGCTTATTTTCGATATTGTTTAGAATTATTTCTTTTTGGTTCAGCAAGGCAAACTCAGCGAACACCCTTTTCGAAAACCATACTGATGTGGAGTAAGAATGCGTTGCTTTTCGCAGAAACTGTACAGTCTTTTTGTGGATTAATTTTTCTAATCCTTTTGAAAATATTGACAAAATAGAAACCGGTCTATAGTTGCCGAGGTCATTTTTATCTTCCGCTTTATAAATTACTGAAACCTTAGCCTCTTGCCTTTTGCGTGGAAACACTCCAGTTTGAAGGGACACGTTAAAGATATGAGTTAGAATAGATGCAATAGATTCTATTACATATTTAACTGGCTTTATTTGAATGTCGTGTATATCACAACTTCTACTGTTTTTTAAGCATTTGAAAATAGAAATAACTTTTACCTCGTCGGTTGGGGAAAGAAATATAGTCTCAGAAACACCCTCCACGTACCTTAAGGCTTCCGCTGTGTGAACACTATGCCCTAAATTAACAAAATAATCATTAAACGCATTTGGAAGAGATTTACCGTTTTTCAATTTCACCTCCAATTTTGAGTTCAGCGATTTGTTCAAACACATGGCCTTCGTGTAGTACAGAGTTTAACTTCTTCCACAAAACATCCGTTCTGTTCTCATTTTGAAACAGCGAGTCATAGTATGTTCGTTTGGCCCGTCGTAGTGCACCTGTTATCTTATTTCTTTGTTGTTGAAAACTTAATAAAACAGATATATCTTTAGTACGTATAAACCTCTTATAGAGCGCATCTCTTTTATTCATCATTTTTAGTATATCGGTTGTAACCCATGGTGTTCTACACTTTTTCTTAACTTTATGCGTTTTCTGCTTAAAACATGATTATAAATATTGCAAAGCGTTTCAAGAAAACACTCGTATGCCTCATCAGCCGATACCTTAGACAAAACCGTGCTCCAGTTTGCAACGTTGATTTGTTCTTGAAAAGCTTCGAGGCTTTTTTTTTGCTTATATCACGGTAGAAAAATTGTCGCAACTGTTTTTTCTTTTGTTCATTTTCCTCTATATTTGTAAGCATGAAAATTGGGAGGTGATCGCTTATTGTAACTCCAATCACACCAGCATAAACATGTGGCTCGGGTGCATTCGTTAAAAACAGATTTAACAAAGTTTCATTCAATCTGTTAAAGCGAGTTGGTTGACAGATAGCATTTATGTAACCATATGACTAATAAAGTGTCAAAAATTCGGACTGTTGCGGCGATGACACAAGCATGTTTATATTAAAATCACCCCTCAAAATAACCTTCAAGTTGTTATCGCCAATAAAACCAAAAAGGAGCGCGATACATAACACTGAAAATGTTAAGTCCATGTCGAAAAGTCAAAACCTCGTAGTCATCTGTAACTTCAGAAAATTCATTAATTATAGTGCATTGCATTGACTTTTTTATGTACATGGTGACTCCACCCCCTCGTTTTGAAGTGCGGCATAAACTGTAATTTATATAGTCGTCTAAGTTGTCAACGGGTTCTTCTTCGTTATACCACGTTTCTGTCACCATAATTACATGAAAAGGAAATCAAAACGCTGCAAGAATGCATCAAATTCATCAAATTTGTTGCGCAATGACTGTGCGTTTAAATGAAACAAAGAAACAAGCTTAGAGTGGGATCTGAAGATGTTCCCAACTTCACTTGGCGAAAAAAAAAAGCAGTGATCGCTCATGACCGGTAAGATTTTCCAAAAGGAAGAGATCACTTTTAGCTTCCTTCAGGCTCGATCGCCTGTCGAACCACAGATCCCGAGTTGTCTGGTTTGAAAAATGAACAATAATTCCGGGTACCTTATCAGGCTTCGAGGCAAGCCTATGAGCTGATACAACATCGCACGTGGTCAAGTCCGGTTCGTTTAGTATTTTTGCGACGTTGTTTACTTTTTCTATTACATCCTCTTTTTCGGTCATCGTTATACCGTGAACTTCCAAGTTCTGTCGTCGGGATCTCCATTCAAGTTCGTTCACCTGTTCTCTCAGTTCTTTAACTTCTGTTTTTGCGTCGTTTTTCTCTACTTTTTCAACTCTTTTCCTCAGTTCTTTTAGCTCCTTATCACGCTCAGCCATGTGGCTTATCACCGCGTCGTACTTGTCCGATAAGACTTGAATGGAATGTTCAATCCCGTCGACTGTCTCTTTGAGGGTTAGCAGTGTGTCCAATTTTTTGTTTATGGTTGCGAGAGTGACCATGACCAAGGCGGGATCTAGGTCGAAATCCTTCTTTTGTTTAGCGCTCGGTCCGCCTCGCTGCGAGGACAGTCTGCAGGTCTGACAACGCCACGACTTATGCCAGCTGTCTCGCTTTGATTTATAAGTAGATTCAGCAATTCCGGAGCAATCGCCCAAGTGATAGGAAAACTCACAATCTGAACACTTCATCTTTCGGTCATCATCTAGCAGTTCTTCTTTACACGTCAGACATACGTCATCGGTGTCATGCGCCGTTTCGCTATTTCACTCGTTGGTCACAGCTTAGAAAAAACAAGTCAAGTGGCACTTTGTAGCAGCAGCAGCAGCGGCAAACAAAAACGCAACAAAAGAGATTAAATGATGTTTCTAACCTGTGGTGCAGCAGAAACACGGAGTTAGTAGCGTTGTTCTTTCTTGTGCCGCTACCACTGCTGCTAACTGAAGTTCGCTGGTCGGGCGACGTATTTTGTAGCAGGGATCCCCTGGTGGATGTCAGCAGGGTGACCAATCCCAGGGACTTGTCGCTGTCATGCAACCTGTCTTGCTTGCGTCCTCGGCCCGATACTGGTCACCAGTTTTTTCATTAGAGTATGTATCCGTTGTCTGGGACCCATTTACTAAAATCAACATAAATTTATTTGAATTCATTCAGAGAAAAGGCTTGCGGTTCATATCCCACAAATTTCAGAGACGATACCCGGTTTCAGATTTATATGTGTGTTCCGGCATTAGTTCACTAACCCATAGACGCATGTTTCAAAGGTTAAAAATTTTGCCCGACCTACTAAACAACCGATTTAATGTTGACACCTCTACATATATTTCATCTGTTCTTCATAATTATCCCACGCTAAACTTTCATTGTAGATTATTACAAGAATACAGCTATAGGGTCGATGTACTTAAGTTCTCATTTTTCCCAAGGACCATTCATGATTGGAATGCCCAACCCAGTCATATAATAAAGGCTTCATCTGAGTCATCACTCATTGCTAACCCCCGAAATTTCTGTAACTCCTGTGATTAACGGTATTTCTTGTAGGCTTTTTTTCTTTCTTGCTTTGCTTAATTTTTTTATTCAATACTGTATAATGAGGACATTGATTTTCTTGTTCCCGTGTGCATAAAATGACTAGAAATGTATACCTTTATAAAAACATTATGTACCTCCTCCTACCACACCTCCCAAAGGAGATAGTGGTATCAATAAAGGAAAAATTATGTTCTCGATACCGACAGGTGGTACCAAGAGCGCAGGGTGCGAATCTAGAGCTCAATGGCACACACCCTCCTCCGGACCCGGAAGATTCCACATGATCTTGTTGTGAGCTTGATGAACACCACAAGCTTTTTAAGCGAAGCAACATCTTATGGTAACTATATAAGCTTTGAGTGTTCACAATATATACTAACTCGAGTTTTAATTACAAAGGCCTGCAGACTGAACCAAGAGCAAGGAGGAGATTTGAAGGACAGTTCGGAACGCTTGTTGTGGAGGTACGTGATTCAAATACCCCCAAAAATTAATTGCGGTGAAAACGGTCCACAATCCAAAGTAATGCTCAAGACGACAAGATAATGTCGGAAACACCTTACTATTAGTGCCCTCCGTCATTTGTTATCATGGGAACTAGTACTGCCCTCCCACATGCACATTCTAAAACACAGTTTTCACTGCATCTTTCAGCTGCATGTGTAAACTGATTTTCCGGTGTCCTCCCATTCAAGTAGCACTGCCCACGAGTGCACATGACGCAAGTATAATAACACAATAATTCATGCGCTCTGTGCCAAATCAGCGGGTGAACATTTTCTGAACGATGTTGCCAAAGCTAACAGATATTCCTCAGCATTTTCCAAGCTATTTGCACGAGTGCATGGTTTTGCTTGGCAACTCCTTCGCATGTGAGAATGAGACAAGGCAAAGCGAGGTGCTTGCATAACGGTGCGGGGCTGCAGTACTGCGTAAACTATATTTGCTTCAACGGTAACGCCCAGAAAAGTTGACGCCGAGAATAGTGGTTGAAGTGGACAGGTGTAGCCACGTCATAAAATCATAAGTGAGCAAGTCTACTTTCCAGAGTACTATTTCGCTTCTTTCATTTCAGGTGGGCCTGCTTGTCACAAAGAGAAGACTTGGCGCTGTGGCAGTGCTGACTGGTTGTTCCAGCAAAGTAAAACTGTCCTTCTGGAGATCAAGTGCCCTAGCTTCATAAGAGGGCAACCGGTCGTTGACGCCGACAAAAAGACGTTCGCCAGCTGCTTAGTGTATGTTGTCGACAAGTTGTGCCTGAAGCCATCGCACAGCTGCTATACACAGGTGCAAGTGTTGATGTATGTGCTGGACGTAATATCATGTTATTTCTATGTCTTCACATGTGAGGATCATGATGTCACTGTGATCGTTCGCAGGAACGACACGTTTTTGAACAATGAGATTCTCTCTCTGGAACATTTTTATTTCAGCTGGTACCTGCAAGCCCTTGCGCAAAAGTACCAGATCAAAGCACTAAGCACATGAAGGTGAGTGATGAAAAAGTCTGAAAAAATAAAGTACCGCATTCGGCCTCGTTAGTTCATACGGACGCCGTAAAATATCGAGCATCCTCCCCTACACTGATCTCTACTATAGGGGGCTGGATGGCGTATTGAGCAGACAGGTATGAAGCCCCCGGAAGTAAGCGACTTGTCTTGGAAGTGAGCGCTTGACAGGCTTTTCGAGTCTTCTGAGTGCTGGTTCGAACAGCGTTCAGGGCTCTGGGGTTTTTCTTGCCATCCCAAAAGAGCCTGCTTGTTGCGGAGTAACAGTGCCTGCGGACCCGAGAAATATCATGGGAAGCCATTCGATGTGAAAATTTTGAGATTCTAGTTTATGAAGTATGCGTATGTCCCACGTTCAGATATCTTATTCTCGGGATTCAATCCAAAACGGGAGTATTAAAACCCAATTAAAGGCACAAGAAAGCATGGACCAAAATATAGACTGAATGCACTAGGAAGACCAGCGCACGCCCGACTTCCGGGACAAGCATCGAACTTCCGGTGGCTTCACTTGCGCCAGGCTCGGAGAGCAGCTAAGCGCCACCCAGCCCCTTATAGTAAAGATCAGTGCTCCCATACTACGATAAGCGCCCACTCTTCACTTCCTTAACATTTGGAAAATACGCTAAGGTCATATGTTTATAACATTGTGGTGAGAAGCGTATGCTCCCCAGTTTTTCATGGTTATTTTCAAAATATGTGCGAGTGCTTACTCAAGATTTTACGGTGGGATGATGAGGTTTAGAGTTTTGTGAAGTGTGCACTATCTCGGGCAATATGAGTTGCAACAAGTCTCAGGTGTTAAAAGACATGAAGTGTTTTATGTTTCTTTTGCATACTTCTCAGTTTGATAAAGAAGGGTTGTTCCAGAATGGGACTGGAATGTAAAGTCTGGTACACAAAATATAATCTTGCAATCAGAATGTTCAATTTTGTGCTTAGTTGTTTTATTTCCAGTGACAGAAATAATACTACTAATGCAACTTGCTCAGAGTTTTCACAACCATTAAACAATAGAGCCCCAAGGGCACAGAAAACATCCCTGAAGCTATCAGCAACCTTGCCATCTTATATAACAGCTACCAATAATCTTTTACAGCAGGACATGACATATCGCACAGGAACACTTAAGAAGAGTACCTTGCAGATAACTTATCTGTCTATAAAGAGTCGACGCTCGTGACCAGGAAGAGCCAGCCTCACAAGACAAAACAGCGTATGCCCATACCAGACAACGGTAAAAAACACGTGGAAAATAGTGAATTGCCTGCCAGATGTTTCTGGCTTTGTACCAAGCCTTGCCATGCGTCTGAATGTGCGTACGCATGCAGTTTATTTGTGAGGCTCGATAATGGCAGGTTGCAAATTTGCCAGCACGCAGGATACGTGGAGACCATCATCCATCAACGGGATCAGAGTGATGGGCAGTGTTGTCCTGAGGACAGTATATATCTTAAATATCTTTATCATTCGTTCAACGTGAATCCGGACCTGGGCAATGCCGCAAGTGTCGCGCACTTCTCGCTCACGGAATTGTCCATTCCACGATAAAAAAGGCGGCATCACGAGCACCGCATCAGTGTCTGCCAGACCGGCCCTGATGCCTTTGAAACCTTTGTCCACCAGTATCACACCCCCGGGCTGCACATTTTTTTTTAAAAACCAGAGTCAACCGCGACATGGATGTCGGAGCATCTTTAGAACGGAAACAAATAGTCCCATTACTATTAGGGGTTACAGCAACCGGAAACTTAAAGGGACCATGAAATGACCTTTTGACTTTTGCCAAATTACTTTTACATTAAACCTTCAACGTTCACTGAACGCCAAACAGGCATCCGTTTTCGTTTCGGTTCATTAACTTCTACGCGAATCATTATTGAAATATCGAGTTTTTCTTCCTCTCCAATTCACCGCAAAACAAGTCGCGGCGTTAATTTTGACGGTCGTGACGTACTATGGCACCGGGCGGTAGGAGAGTTGGTGGTGTGCCGGTAGGTTTTACAACAGGGTTTTACTCCGCTGATGGCAACGATGCCACCGACATATTTTCTGAATTGGCGCCTCTCATCACCGCGATAGCCATGGACACATCGCAGCTGAGCGAAATTCAATTAGATATGTTTGCGCTACAGCGACAGCATGGGACTGATCCCACACGCCGGTACGAAGCCCAGCAGGTCGTCAACACGAGCTGCTTCTCCGCCGCCGTCAGCCGTTTCTGCGGTATCTCTAAAAGGAAGGGAACGCGCTGTCACTCACTGGCGTAGCAGAAAATGCACAGAGTTTTCTATGAGCTCAAGCTTCATTAACTTTTATTTTGTCAGGATAACCTCGCAGGGCAGAGTGGATGAAAAAAAGAAAAGAAAACGATGCAGTATGCCGTCTTGGATGATCACGACTTTGGTGATAGTACAAATCTCGCCACACGCCTTTTCTACGATTGCAAAAGACGATGCATTCTTAGCAGCGATATAGCAACGTAGAAATTAATTTCGTGATCACATACACTCTAAAAAAAAAAAAAGGCTGTCACCTTACACCCTTTTGTCTCATACAATGCATCCGAAAATTTCACTTCGACGTACAGCGCAGTATAGTCGAACAGACGGCCCCAAATTTTACGAGGGGCTTAATAGCCGTGTCGTACAACTTAATAAACAGCTAAAGTACGTATCAAATACCACAGAAAAAAAACACTGAGGATTTGCAGTAGGGCCAAGAAAAGCCCTATTATTTCTTTTTGTTGTCAGTAACACGTGCATTAGACATTTTAATAAGTTGTAGCACACGGCTATCAAGCCTCTCGTGGAAGTTGTTATGGTCCGTTCGACGCCAGTTAGCTGTACACCGAAGTGAAGTTTTGGGGTGTCTTATATGGGAGAGAGGCTGTAAGAATATACTCTTTTTTTTCTGAGAGTGTAGACGTTGCGAGAGCTCAGGAATGCTAACACTAATCACTCTTCTCGGGTGATTGAAACGCGTCGAAATTCGAATCCTTCATACACGCCATTAAATAAAGTACGCACCAGTAACATCTTGAACTTGAGCACACGCATGGAATGCGCAGAATAAGAAATCCGGGCGATGTTCGAGGAGACAAATGCTACGGAAGCACCACTGTAGTCAAAGTAAACGGGCGGCGGAGAAAAAATCACCGGAGAAAAGCTCACCGCCAAACCGGCAGATGTGGAGAAAAGCTCACCGACCTTTGAGCGGATGCGAAGAAAAGCTCACCGATTCCTTTCAAGTTTTTCTTAGCTTAGCGGATTCTGCGTCACGCGTGGCAATTTAATACAATTCGAATTCGTCACTTCATAAAAATATGTACGCATATTTGTAATATTCTTGAAGTTTATTGGGAATATTTACTAATTCCTCAGATATTAGTAAACACCCTTCTTTACATTAATGAAGCCGCAAGTATAAAATCAGAACGTCGGACACCGGTAAAAAAGACAACAATTTATTGACAGCTGACAGTGCGCCGTCGGGAGCTCTGTCAGATAGAGGTTTGGTTTTTGCAAGCTAATATGAATAGCGGTGTGTGAACCGCTTCAGCTCCAAAGATTGTGCAGTGCCTGATAGATAAGTAGGTGCTTGTTGATGCAATCAGTGTCGGCTACGCTGTTTTATTTCTGTTAATTTCCCTAACAAAACTTTAGTTGCGAAAACAGCCTCGTCCTGTCGTGTTTGTTGTCTTCACTTCGTTGTCGTCGTTTGAACGGTTTCGCTACCTTGCAGAAGACTAGTTCTTATATAGGTCACGAGTAACAACGGTGACAGTGTGCGGCTCTGAAGTCATGGGTGGTTCGCCGTAGAAGGACACTATCACACAAAGGCAACGTGTGGAAACACCAGCACGAGCGGCTAGAAAACGTGCATGTCCGTGGAAGAAAGAAACCTCGATATCCTACTACCCCTTCTATCCTGTTTTTAAAGGTTTACAAAAGCTTCAAAGAGAATTTCAGGCACCGCATTGTTCCGCATGCACTTTCGGATTTGCGGCATTTACAGTTTTGATTTTTAGGTTTTAGGCAGAATTATAAAGTTTTCTAACTTTTTCCTGTTCTTCAAGTTCATAAAGGTTTCAGTTAGGCTTTTCTTGCCTAGAGAGTAAACCACAGAAAACGCTCGCCCGCAATTATAAATTTGGGAGCAATATATACTCAATAAGCTTAACAAAGAATACAAAAAAAACATTTTCTTTTTTACAAAGTTGACGAATTTTAATGATAATAAATTGGACATATGTTACGCATGATCCAACAGTCTCCATATAAAAAGAAAAAAAATCGGTGAGCTTTTCTACGCATGCGCTTAATGGCCGGTGAGTTTTTCTCCGCATCCGCCGGTTTTGCGGTGAGCTTTTCTTCGGTGAGCTTTTCTCCGGTGAGCTTTTCTCTGGGATTCAAAGTAAACAAAGGTGACGGCACGAGCGTTTCTGCTGTCTTGAGGGTGCCTCCACAACATCGCCGCACGAGTACATGGAAAAAAAAAGGGAAGGGGGAGGGAGTGAAAAAAAATTGAAATTGAAAAAGCTACTATTACCAATATTTTACTGTTTACAGAAGGTTTATTATCACTACCTATACCGTGTGTCCAGACATTCAGACTAGGACCAGTACGCCTCTTCAAAGTCATCAACAATCCAACCCGATATCGTTTCATAACCCCTTTAATAACTGACTTTTTTCAATTTATTCCTGAACAATAAAGCAAACCATACAACAAAGTAATCTTGGTGATTAAAGTATTTAGGGCTCAACCGCCTCGTCCCACCCTCTTCTAATAACTGAAACTCTCGTGTCCCAAACTAACAGAATTCTGCGTACAAATAATACAAGAAAAAAACTAAGACTGAATGTGATTGTAATATAGCAACCATTGTCATTTCGGGCACATCATTGGGCAACTCTCATGAAGATCAAAGAGGTATTTTCAAACTCCTCTCCTACATGTCTGTTTTAAAGGGATACTGCAACGAAATTTCGGCACTATTTCTGGTCTATATGCGTTCAGAGGAGCAGTATCACATCGGACACACCAATGTCTTGTTAAAAAAGACAGGAAAAGGAATTTTAAAACGAATTATACGATTAGCAAAGAGCACCTGGTGGATGTCGCTAACGCCTCGTTTGTAATGCCCGTCTAGGAACCTTGACAGGTAGTGACGATAACTGTCTACGCCTTCGGCCACCACGAGAGAAGAGGGGAAGGAGGAACTCCGCTCTCCCCGAGAATCTCTTCTGTATGTCCCAGAAGTCGCTATTGTCCCTCTACAAGATTATAGAAGATTAACTCGTCACTCAAAATTCCTACAAAAGCAGCCGCTTCGGTGGCTGGAACGACTAGGCCATCCTCTCGACGTCAGGCTCGCCGCAGCTTTGCTCGTCCCGAGACGAACTACGTCACGATTGCGTCGAATGTCACGTTGTCTCCGCTGGCTGTTCTCCGAGCGCTTGCCAGAGTGGGCCGTATATAAGGAAAAATAGAGCCACCAGGCTCAAAATACAAACGTGCGATTATCATTTACGGATATTGGGATCATATTCAACCTATTTTTGAGCAAGACGGGTATTGGGCAGGAGATCGAACTATAGGAGGCGCTCTGACCCGTTTGTTGTCCCCATACTCGGTGTTTACTCAACACAAGGCCTGTGCATGCACATGCCTAGAGGCCTTATGGGCATGTCCATGTCATCTTCTACAATAGAGCGTGTTAAGTGCCGGATCTATCCTCAGAGAATGCGAGCTTGACCCACTTCGGCTTTTGTGCTGAGCTGGGACCGTGCATGCTGCATTTTTTATGCAGGCCGGAGTGGAAACAAAAGAGCCCCTCGTCCCCCTCACCGGAGAACACGAACTCCAGCCGAATGCTGGCGCCGCGTTCGGTTATGTCGGCCGAGCGTTGAGTCATTGTATTGTTGTCCCCAGCCGTGTAGTTCTAAAGTTAACCGCTTGGGGCGTCACGGTCGCTCCTCCTCCCCAATATTTCAAATTTCGTTGAAGTATTCCATTAAGGGTAAAATGTTTCAATAAGTTTTGGAAATGGTCTTGTTTCTTCTAAGTTCAGTAATTTAGAACTTCGCAGCCATTTAGGCGTATTACTCTAAGCCAGGGGTGGCCAGGCTGACCCGGCCTAAAAGCCGCAAACAAAAGCACTAAACTTTCAAAGGCCGCCTAAAAAAAGATAAAAAGCAGAAAAAATAAGAGAGAGGGGGTCCAAACTTTTTTTTTTTTCCATTAAATGAAACTGAAGTACTTTAAATCTGTCCAATTCAAAAGCAGTTCAACTGTATGTACGTATGGTAGCGGTAGCACAGGACCAAACCGAAACCTGTCTCGATTTAAAACTCGTTCCTTTTCTATTCTTCGAGAAGTGCTCATGTGGCCGGGAGGGAGGCGGGAAAAGAGGGGGGGTGTTAGGTATACTAGGGAGCCACGAGCCGCACTTTTACACGCAAAGAGCCGCAGCTTGGCCACCCCTGCTCTAAGCCAAGAATAAAATGTCATACCACAGAGGCTCGAAAAAAAAAAAATTGCAGCGATCATATCACTCGATGGCAGAAAAGGTGTCTCACACTGGCGGATCGGACACGGGCTCCAGAGCAGTTGCTTGCAGTCACTGCCTTTCGAAAACGTTTGGGGGACATCTTAAGAGCCGGCTCCATGAGTGGTTTGAAAGGAAGAGTTCGGGACGCTCACCGATATTTTTTTTGCTTGTTTAAACTTGTCTTTTCGGAGGAACTTTCCATGTGGAACTACGCTAAAAGACCAAAAATATACAAAAAATAATGTGTAGCATGTATGTTGCTCGTGTAGCCTTCGGCGACACTTGCTTGGCTTCCAACACACCATTGTCCGTACACCGCGTCGAGGGTGCCCCAGTACAATAGAGAACTCCGTGGCCGTCCTTCCGTGTGGTTTCAATTGGAAGAGACCTCAAATGGACCGCCAGCGTCAACAGCTTTGCTCCCCCCTCCAACAAGGAGGGTGGGAGGCAACGCTTATATTTTGTTGCGCTAGCACAGTTTTTTACAACGAGCTCACAAACACCAGCTCGTCTAGAGAATGTAACTCTGTGGCATCCCTGCTTTCCCCTTTGAAGAAAAAAGAAAAAAAAAAGGTGGGGGTGGGAAGTGGGGGAATGGCATGACGTCAGAAAGTCAGGGCCCAGAGGCTCCTCTGAGTTTTGTTCCACTTTTAGGTCTGAGCTATTCTAAACTGAAACCGACTAGCATTTTCTTTTTAAATTTCCGGGGTACCAGCACGGGGCCACCCGTGGCCCTGGGCTGCAGCCCCCTCAGCCGTACCTTAATTCGGCCCTGGTGGAGAGGGAGGCCTTGAACCAAATGCACGGGGGCTCAGCATATTGCCCAGCACCCCACCTTTTTACTACTAAAGGCAAGAGGAGTTTTAACCGGCGAAGAATATAGGCGTTATGTATCAACACATGCAGATTATATATGTCAGGTGATCGTATTGTGTTTAAATCTACTAGTAAGGATTTACAGGTTGAGAATGGTGAATTTGCGTGGAAAATGGCAGCGGGTGCTCAAGCCCCCTTTGCCCCCCCCCCCCCCCCCCCCCCGGTTCTGGGGTCCCTGCCCAGTATAGCTTTTCATCAAACACTTATAAGCCCATCGATATCGCAATAGCTTATCCAAGCCTATTCGCTCTTTTGACATGGTGCATTATAAAGAATCCGTACGGAAGCGATCACATCCCAGTTGTTCTAGAGCGTTGCCTTCCGCCACCGACACTGTTATTAAAAAAAAAACTAAATCAGTCTATGTAATAGTCTACGCACCCTAAAAAAATCATTACATTCATGCGTGTCCGATTTTTATGTATTAAAATTGGTTTAAACAGATCCTCGATCGCCAGCTGGTGCCATTGGAAGAGAAGGGCATAGCCCTGCCCTTCCTTGCGCGACGGTGCCCTCTGGTGTCAGCGATAGTTCCGCGATAATCGATCTTTTGATACCGATTTTAATAGTGCAATTCTTCACGCATGAATGTAATAATGTTTTGGCATGCTTAGAGCCCCTAGATTGAGTGATGACCTTAAATAAACTATCACAGAAAGTGGCTTAGTTGACAAAGATGACTGGGTAGGTTTTACCCAGTCCTCGCGTGTAGCTTGTACGTCACTCAATGAAATCTCTATCGATAAAATAATTGAATCACACAACATATGCTTGCTGCAGCAATGCTGAACATTCCAATTACATACACGCACCTCCCAGGCGCCCAAAGCCCTGTCGTAATGAGGAATGCCGTGAAGCTAAGACAAGCTAAACTCAAGCATGGTGAAAGTTCAGACGTTATCCTACATCAGCTAATCTTATTACGTTTAAAAATATAAAAGGTAAGGCTAGTTGTTTCCGTAGACCGTGAAAACGTTTTTGGTTAAAAAAGTATGCCTCCACAATTAACAGCCACGCAGCATCTAAGGGAAGATGGGAGTATACTTTATCGAGGGAATGGATCCCATCGTGTCACCTCAGCCCCCCTTTTAACCATAAATGTTGGCTGCCTTACAATTTTGGAGGAACAAGCAGACTTTCTGTAAAAGCGCTTCGTGTTGGTATTTAGTTTTCAGCATTATTCACCAGCGTTCCAACGGCACAGAAGCTCCAAGCAGAAAGACAAATTGTCAAGACATCCGGAGTGACAGGAAACCTTACAATTCCCTCTTCACGATACACGAACTCCAATTGGTGCTTAAATATTCTAAACTTTCGGTTGGTGTTTGTGATGATGTTTATTACCAGATGCGAAACCATATCTATTTTTCTACGCTAAAATTAAATGTACAACAGTTTAACAGAATCTGGAGTGAAGGATAATTTCCACTTCAATGAAAAATAGCGAACATAATTCCTTCATCAAAGCCCGGAAATTATTCTTTTAGGGTAATCGGTTACAGGCCTGCAGCCTGAACAAGTTGTTTAGGAAAGGCTATAGAACGTATGATAAATCCAAAGTTAACATACATTCTCGAAAAAAAAAAGAAAACTTGCTTGACAATTATCAGTGCAGTAACCGTTCCTCAATATCTACTCTTGACCGCCTCATTCGACTTGAAACAACTATACGCGAGGGCTTTAAAAATAAACAGTTCTGTTTGTCGCTGTTCTTTGATTTAGTAGAAAAGCACACGATACAACTTGATAATATGGAACTATTAAAATCTATTCAATTTAGGAATTCACAGCCGTTCAAGCGCCATTCAGGAATTTTTGGAAAGACGCACATTTCGTATCAACTCGAAAACTACTCTTTCTAGCGAGTTTGCACACAAAATGGTGTACCGAGAGGGGGTAACCTTAGTGCTACTCTTTTTCCAGCAAAAAAAGAATTCTATTTCATCTGTAATTCTTCAATCAGTGCAATACTCGTTAAACAGTGATGAGCTCCAAATTTCGTTTTCATCATGTAAGTCTTCAATTTGCGAACGCAAAGTTCGGGTAACAGGTAGCATTATGATGAAATAGGGAAATATTTAATGGGTTTATATTTTTCACTAAAAACACTGCTTGCGTTCTTTTCTCCTGACAACAACGAAATGCCCCAGCGCCCTCCCTGACCATGTACAATTTGTCCCCCCTTCCCCCCCCCCCCCCCCTCCAAAAAAAAAAAAATGGTACACACCAAAATGGCCTTTAAAAATGAGAAACGTGTCAGATCAAGTTGTACCTTTTCTCGTATACGTCTTTTACTGGTTCAATGAGCATACTAAAAGTTTAAGTTTATACTGTCAATATACCTAAAATAATAATTCAAAAACTGATTTGTGAGCAGTGGAGCGGCAGCTGTCGGAGGGAGGTCGAACGATGGCCGTGTTTGCCCAGCTTATTCAAAGATGGCGCCACAAATGCCGGCAAGCGCAGGTGAGTGCAGGCATGGGGATGCTTGCCGTCACCAGCGTCGGCGCGAATTCGCCGCTCGTGTCTCTTGAGACCAGACTAGTGTCTATCTTAAATACTGTACTCAAGATACTTGTATTTCAAATACTTTTGGCAGTATTTCGGTATCTTGCAAGCACATTTAGTCTAGAGTATTTGATACTATATCTTCATTACATTTCTCACTATCTTGTACTCGGTATTTTCAAATGCATTTTTCAACCTTCGAAAATAATTGTCGCCGGAACAATCTACGGAACTAGGGATCGTCAGACACCAGGGAAAACCTAAACCGACTGCAGATTTTGAGGCAAGCGACCAAACACAGGTCAAGAAACAAGGCACAAGCAAAACGCAGTCTCCGAATGTCAAAAGAAGACCAACTAGATAGCCTCAAGTACGCCCGCCTTTATCTGTCCTCCTGCCCGCTTTTTTTTTTTTTTTTTTTTTTTAACGCGATGGCGTTTAGGAGCTTGTGTCGCAGAAACTCCGTCGTCGGCGTCGGCGTTGGTGGGGCCAAAAATTCCATAATGCAACGCGCGCCGCCACGTGTGACGCCACGTTGACGTCACACGTGGCTGCGCGGGTTGCAATAAGGAACCACGCACACAAAGTGGCACGGCTTTGCAACGAGCACGCGCTTACATGAAAAGGCTTTGCGAACGGGACCCGACAACGCTTTCGCGTTCCACTCTTAAAGGCGAACCTGAAGCGTCTCCCAAGTATTTTTTTAAAGTTGTCTTTGAATGACACGCTACGCTTGGAGCTGTACTCCGTGTTACGAGTTACGTGTAGTATAGGTGAACGCAACGCCAGGCTAGGGGAGAAAGGGCAAGCACAATGAAAGCTGGGGAGGAGGATAGAAGCCGAAATCTCTTCTCTCCAACGTTCCTATAGTCGGTTACAAGTCAAGAAGGTAGCGGCGAATGCCCCTCAAAGGGAATTTTGTATTCCTCCGCCACCAATCGCGTCCCGTTGTTTCCGTGACGTCACGACCTGCCCGAACCAATCTTGCTTTGTCAAATGAATATTTTCAACATGGCTGTCGGGCAGATTTTCTACGACTCCAGTATCTTCCAGCAATTATTCTGTTTTTTAACGCGGTTTTTTACTTACCCGACCATACGTCGCTGAGTCGTAACCGCGTCCACTTTTATTCGCAATAGGTTCTGCGCGACAGCGTGAAAATCCAGCGATAGCATTGCCATCGAAAAGTTCGATGCGGGAGTAAGGCCCAGCATCGTACATACGTCGAACGCCGTCTGCTTTTCTGCCTCGGGTTCCGCCTCAACATCGTGATGGCAGCGGCTTTTCTTCGCAGTGGTTTCCGTGGAGCGACGTTAAAATGCAGCGGTCACCGAACTCTTCTTTATAAGTGTAGTGGACTATGCGGGAATAAGTGAAATAAGTGAACCGCGAACACAGTAAGTGTCTTCACCCGATTTCGACCGTATCTTTGCTGGCGTTAAAAAATAGTCTGTCTACTGAAATGACGCCTTCGAAGCAGTATGTATTCATCTGTGAAACGTGGCGTCCTTGTCAAGTTTCCGCGTCGCAATCAGCCGGTAGTACCCGCGGGTGCACCCTCGTTTACAATAATGAGCTGTAACATACATGAAGGCATACAAATGATAAAGCCAGTGATGCGTATGTTACAAACATTTAATTGATATTGTTTTGGACGTTAAGAAGCGGATGTCTTCTTTTGGGAAAAATATCAGAATTTGACGGAAGCAGATTTGGTCCTCTCAAATGCTTCCGAACATTCTGCTTGCTCTCAGAGGCCCTGTCAGTCGTATGTTTATGCTTCGAAACCCGGGTGCGTGACGCGTGTACCCCCACTCGCAGCGCGTCGCGGCCTGGGGTATTACCGGTAAACACGCACCAACTTTTCCCATTTACTTTAGAAGGAAAATGTGTCCACAATATTGGATCGCAGCATTGGTTTAATAATTTGTAAAAGATGAAAAGTAAGTCAATAAAATTTGATTGCGAGGGCAGCTTCCCGCTTCATGAATTGTGGCTTTCTTATATGCGAAATATTTGTTTAAATCAAAAATTGAAAACATACCGAATACTCAGATGTCTCGATCTTGGTCCGAATGCAAGTGGCAGAATGATTTGTCTTTATAACAATAAAATCAACAATGTTTGAATCAAGCTACAGCTCTAACCGCCTAATTACATTTCTGATGTATGTTTTTCTCTGCATTATACCAGGCCGTAGCCGCGAACGAGCTCTTCAGAGTCTGCCATCATCTTTCTGGTCTACCTTGGCAAAGACAGACTCGTGTAAAAAAACATATTGAGCTTCTTGGAGGCAACTTCGCAGTCCTCATTGTCAGAGCTTTCATGAAACCATCGGAAAGAAGGGTCCCTGTCGTTTCATCAACACATGTTTCATCAAATTTTTACGACTCTCGTTTCATCGACACTGATTGTTTCATCGATACTACCACACTGTGCTGTGAAGTTTCATCGACACACAAATTGCACGCTGTAGGAACATTTTGTTGTGCGTTTATCACTGGGGCACATGTTAAACTATCCGACCCACCCAGTTCACGACGCTTTGCGGCGACAGTCTCCAGCAGTTCATTACAAAAATGTGGACCCACCCAGCCCACTCGTACATGCCGCTTCGCAGCAGCGTGTAAGGGTGGTCCTGCCCCCGTGCATGTACCCGTACCCTTGCTCACCAACAAACCAGCGCACCCCTAACCAAACAAAAATGTTGTCGACGAAACATAGCAAGATATGTCGATGAACGAGTGTCGACGAAACAATTTGCCTCGGTCATGTGAATGGCGACAGACGTTCAGTTTATGCTTCGAAACAGATCATTGGCAGTTAGAGTTAGCTGTCCGCAGTGCTGACGCACGTTATTCTTATTCTCAGAGTGGCCTCGGTCATGTGAATGGCGACAGACGTCCAGTTTATGCTTCGAAACAGATCATTGGCAGTTAGAGTTAGCTGCCCGCAGTGCTGACGCACGTTATTCTTATTCTCAGGGTGGCCTCGGTCATGTGAATGGCGACCGACGTCCAGTTTATGCTTCGAAACAGATCATTGGCAGTTAGAGTTAGCTGCCCGCAGTGCTGACGCACGTTATTCTTATTCTCAGAGTGGCCTCGGTCATGTGAATGGCGACAGACGTCCAGTTTATGCTTCGAAACAGATCATTGACAGTAAGAGTTAGCTGCCCACAGTGCTGACGCACATTACTGTTATTCTCAGAGTGGCCTTGGTCGTGTGAATGGCCACTGACGTCCAGTTTATGCTTCGAAACAGATCACTGGCAGTAAGTGTTAGCTGTCCACAGTGCTGACACACGTTACTGTTGTTTTTTTGAGAGGGGCCTCGGTCATGTGAATGACCAGAGGCGTTTCCTTAAGACTTCAAAAAAGAACACTGGTACTGCGATTTCGCTCTCCGCTGTGCTAACACACGGTTTTGTTATTCCCAGAGGCCTCAGTCGTGTGAATGGCCACAGATGTCCCATTTATGCTTCAAAGCTGAGCACTGGCAGTGATCTGTTGTCGTTTTTCTTAGACAAAAAAGAGCTTATTTGCAATCAAAATTATATTTGTTGCGTAGAAAAATGTTTGGACAGCGGGAAGGGCTAATATGGCATCTGATGTCTTTGCCGTAGATGGGCTGCAAACTTTTGTTTTCGCGTAGTTGAAATCTATACTTGTGATTCATGGCACAGTGCAATGTATAGACCAGCTAAGACATTATCGCAACAAAAATAAAAAAGTTTGTCTGGTGGCTGCATATCGAAATGCTATACGGCAACGAGCAGAGAAGCATGACAACATGAGACACGGGAGGTCAGTGGTGGACAAGAACAACGATCCGATTTTAAAGCATATGAGTGGTCCTTAAAAGGACCGTTTTGTGTTCCGAGATGTTCCACGCTTTCTCCATAATGGTGGCGTCAAGCTTCGTCAAAGGGCTCGACACCAGACAGGTCACTCTCGGATGGGGTGTCCTCTCCATCCAGCTGGATGACGATGGGCTGGATGTGGGCACTAGTGGCACCGCCTCGTCGGAACGTTGCTTCGATGTCAATAACGTGCCTGACAGCATTAACCCAGTAGTCAGTGGTGGCCTTGTCAACTTCTTCGTTGAGGAGTGTCCCCACGTCGACAATCTTGAACGTCGTGTTTCGGGCAGCAACGCCGTTCTTGATCTGCGCCCATATCAGTTCAATGGGGTTGAACTCGCAGTGATACGGTGGGAGCCTGACCACAGTGCAGCCAGCAGTCTCGGCAGCAGTGTCCACACGATACTTCAGGTGCTGTGGCTTCACCAAGGCCACAATGTCGAGCAGCTGCGTCTTCAGCATCTTGGGGTCCCATGAAACGTTTTTAGACGTCAGCCACTGTCGGATGTCGTCCTTGCGGGAACTCGTCGTCGGCACTGCTTCCAACCGCCGTGAATGGTAAGAAGCGTTGTCCATGAGGATAACGCTTCCTGTCGGCAGTTTGTCGAGGACACCGTCGAACCACTTCTCGAAGCGGGCGCCATCCATTTCCTCGTGGTAATCGCCGGTCTTTTGTCCACGGAACACGTCCAGGCAGCCGTCGACGAAGCCTTTATCGCTGCTGATGTGGGTGACAATAAGACGCTGGCCCTTCCCCGATGGCTGCTTGAGGCCAGTCGAGAGACCACGCATAAAGGCGTCGTGAGACGAGGCCACAGTCGTGTTTACCCACACCCTTGAGACAGTGTGCCCTGCTGTCACCCACGTCTCGTCCAAGTAGAAGATCTTTCGACCATCTTGTCGGTGACGTGCGATCTCATGCAGGTACTTCTGCTGCCAGGCGGCGATGTCCTCTCGTTCAATCAGCCGCGAGTTTCGTTCCCTCTTGTCATGCTCGAGTCCGATGTCGTGGAGAAGGCGACGCACAGTCCAAGCCTTCAACGAGGGAAGTTCAGTGCTCGTGCAGAATTCGGCCGTTATCTTCTTGACCGTGGGGACCTCGTTCAGTCGAAAGAAACGGTGGACGCACGATCTCAGCGCGCACAACGTGAAGTCGCCGTACCTGACTTTGCGCCGCCTCTTGCCTTCACTTGCTGGGAGCTTCCGAGAAGGTGTCACAACTTGTCCCTCGGTTTCTTTCGCCTGCTTCCTAATCTCGAGGACGGTGCGTACACCAACGCCAAGCAGTTTGCTGACTTTGATGCAGGACTCCTTCACAGTGAGGCCGGTGAGGCCGGGCTGGCCGGGCTTGGCGGGCTGTTCGTGTCGCATCTGAACGTACGCGTTCATTATCAGCTGCCGTGCAACTCGGTTGAGGACATCGCCGCTCTTATGCTTCTTGTAGAGGCGCCTTGGCGTAGACGGCGAGGCTGCACCAGACTCTCTTGACGAAGCAGAATCGGAGGAATTGCATTCCGCTGTCTCCACGTTGGGATTCATAACGGAAAAGAAAAGACGACTTCGGATTTTTCAAAACGCGAATCGCAGGGGGTTTCAAAACCCGAAACGCATGGTTTTTTTAACAAACGCAGCAAATGCACGAAATGTACCTAATTCGTGTAGGAAGGTTATCAAGCTAAAACCAACAACCATATATGCATTACTTATAAAAGTTACAATTTCCGTTGCACTGAAGCCTTCTTTTTACTTCAACCTTCCGGAGCGAGTAATTTGCCTCGGCTAGGTGGCGCAAGCTGCCACCCACTACAAGGTCTGTCTGTAGTCAATATCTATCCATTGAAGCAGAAGGGGCGTTTTCAGCGAACTATTTTCTCGACTGCGGAGGCGTCTGAAGCGGGCGCATCACGCTTATGGGGAGGAGCTTCTACTACCTTCTTAACTTGTAACCGACTATAGTGCTCTCCCTTTCTTCGAACCCCCCCCCCCCCCCCCCCCCCCGCACTCCATTGCCCTCCTCTCCCCTCCCGCCTTCCTAGTGCTTGCCATTTCTCTCTTCGCCTCGCGTTGCCTTCGCCTACACTACACGCAACTAGTGAAACAGACTATACAAAGTGCTGGTGACGACATCGGGATTTTACACCTTTAGTCTGAAGCTAGAATGGTTCCGTCAGCGGAAGATTGTGACGCCAAAGCTTGGTACGGTCACGATGGACCATTTTCGGGAATTGCCGGTTCAGGGGTTCTGGTATGAAAATGCGCGAGCACGTTTTCGAGTGAGCGCGAACACGCCCTCGGCCAAGGAATCTAGATCCCGCTCGTTTTATTGAGCTGCAGTGACCTAGATTGGGCTCGATCAAAAGCGTGTCGTTTATCTCCTTCCGAATGCGCACATTGTTTTATTCTCAGAATCCTCCAACCCAGTTTTCCGCAGGGTGGAGCCAGGGATTAAAAGCGGTTTCGTGGACATTCTTGTGTTACTTGTGTTTCCTTCTTGGCCTTCCTAATATCTTTTTTGACAGTTTGAAGGTACAGGCGCTCCTCCTCGCCCTTGGCTGTATAGGCAAAGTAATCGTTCTTGGTTGTTGATCAGAGACAGAGGCTGCTGTTCTATAGCCGATGTTTCTCGTGTGCGTGCACCTTTGTCATTCACTCGCGTACTCATCATGAAGTGTGGCTGCCTGATCAGCTTCGAGTTCGGCTGTTAGGAATATGCGGTGCCGAATCGCGTGAAGGTATATTACGAACTTATTGCGAAATGCGTCATGAGCTGAACCCACCGCCAAACTAAAGCATGGCAGTTGCCATGCATACAATACTAGAGTCCCCTTTGTTCCTAAAATTTTACGGTACCATTATGTTGCATATACCTAATTATTTCAAAGTAAACTCCGATTGTAGCAGCTAAGTCACTTCATGTAAGTCAAAGATCACAGCAAAATGTTATTTGAAGCGAAGTCATCACAAGTAGAGCACCCCCCTTTTTACTTTTTCATTCTTCAATTACCAGCTTGCACCTTACTTGCCGAGTATCTTCGAATATAATTCAATAACTTTTTCAAAGTATTTGTACTTTATTTAGATAGTTCGTATAAAAAGTAGCTCAAATAGTACTCTAAATTACATTTTCAAATGGGTATTTAATAACTTATCTTAAATACTTTTCTTGAGTATCTTGCACAACACCGCTTCAGACAAACCAAACTGCAAAGCTGAAAGCAAGAAACAATTGTCAATACGGGGAGTAGAGGGTGGAAATTTTAGCATGAATTAATTAAACCAGCACAAGACGTCTTTGAGAAAAGTTACAGTTTGATACTCCAAATCGCTCACTTTTAAAGACCATTTTGGTGTGAACAGTTTTTTTGGGGCACGCTGTTTAATACGCCAGTTTAAAATAAACCAACGCACAAATTTATTGTCCTCACTTTTGATAGCAAATTGTTCTTTTGCGTTCATAGTTGACCTTATAGTTGATTCATCTATCCAAGGCACATTGTTTGCAGACGATTGTATTATCTACACTGAAGTGAAGTCTGTCGCCGATCAAGTAAGGCTAAACGAGTATTTGTCTAAAATAAACGACTGGTGCGCTAAATGGAAACTGTCGCTAAATACACAAAAACACGTACGTATGACCATAACTCATAAACGTCAGCGTCTAGAGTTTAGCTACACACTCCAGGGTGTTACCTTGACTAACGTGTCTGAATATAAGTATCTTGGCGTCACAATAACTGCAGACCTAAGACGGACAAACCACATTGATAAGGGTATCGGTAAAACTAATAAAAGGTTAGGATTTATCCGGCGCACCCTCAAACTTGCCTCACAAGAGACTAAGCTGATTGCATACAAGATGTTAGTTCGCCCCATGCTAGAATATGCACGCGAAGTCTGGGACCCGTATGTGAAAAAACTGCAGTTAAAACTGGAAAGTGTACAGCGACGCGCATTGAATTTTATTTACTCCCGTTACCGAAGACAGGATTCGGTTTCCCCCCTTTATGACAGAGCCAGTTTACCACTGCTTCAACTCCGCAGAAAACAAAAAAAAAAGGTTAAAGCTTTTTTACAGTATTATCAATAATTTGGTTCTTGTTAACAAGCATCGTATATAGATAAAGACACGTCACGAGTAACCAGGAATAAGCATCGACGGCATGGGAAAGAAAGAAGGTTTAATAAGGAATGTTTTAGATACTCGTTTTTGTTGCAGACAGCGCGGGATTGGAACCAGTTGCCAGAAATTGTTGTTGATATACGCGGCCGTTTGGAGTTCGCATCGCTTATTTCTTAACGCTCAGTGGCGCCTGGGGCTGTTTGTTGGGTTACTATTATTTTACTATCGTTGCTTTTGTTGTGCTGCTGCTTCTCTTGTGGTTGTGTCGGCGCGGGACAGCGCAGACTGTGATTGTTGGGCTGTTCATTGTATTCCACTCCTATCTTGATCCCGTAAGGGACTGATAGTAGGTTCAAATAAATAAATAAATATGATCTATTTGAAGGAAAATGTCATAAAGCGCTGAATGTGCTCAACGTGCTTTCACACACGTCGTGGGGTTCTGTTCGCACATGTTTTTTTTTTAGAATTTACAACTCAATTGTGCGATCCCGATTTGATTATGGGAGTATAGTGTCAACGATGTCATCAACCTTGAAGGTGTCTGATTTTGTTCACCATGAAGGAACATGTCTTGCTAGTGGTGCTTTCCGCACATCCCCGATATTGAGTCTCTATGCTGAAGCCAATGAACAGCCTCTTGAGAGAAGGTGTTTTGCTTCAGACTTCATGCATTCACTTAGGGTTCGTTCGGTACTGCAACAACCATGTCGGGGAGTAGTTGAAAAGTTTTGTTTTGAAATAACTTTCCTGAATAAGCCCACGCTCGTTCCTATGTTTTCAATGGGGAATAAGTTAGCAGCCGTTTATACCGGTCTTGATAGAAATCTACCTGTCACATTTGTTTTACGAACAGTAACCCCATGGCGGTGCCCGATTGCTTTGAACCTATCCTTGCTTGACGCAGTATAATAAAGACACCCCTCATGAAGTTCTAATGCAGGAGTCTTTCAACTTCAACTGAAACAATGACTACATCACGTTTACACTGATGTAAAAAAAAAAAAAACAACTAAATCATTTGTTGGTTGTTTGAAATAGAGTCATCGTATGAATGTGTACAAAAGAACTAACTTAAACGCAACACTTTTAACTGCTGAGTTATGTGGCTTGCTTCTCGCCACAAATCGCAAGGCGAAAAAAATGAAAGACGTTTACAACTCCCTGTAATGCCGAATTAGAGCGCAGCTCTTGAGGGGGAGGGGAGGGTACGGAGGGGACGGTATGCCCCTCGTCCTCATCCGTACCCTCTCCCCCTCCCTTTCATCTAATCCTCCCATGCTCCTCGCCTCCTCCCCCTCTTCTTCCTCCTCCTCCTCCTCCGTCTCCCTCCTCCCTCCTCCTCCTCCCTCCTCCCCTCCTCCTCCTTCCTCCAACTCCCCTTCTCCCTCCTAGTCCCTCCCGCGCTGTGCATTATGGGACGTTTTCCAGAATGCACCGCGTGGTTACGCCGCTCCAACCGGAAATGGGCGCCTAAGAGCTGCGCTCTAAAATAGACTTCCTTGCCCTGTAGTCTACAGCGACTCCATTAGTGCTCCGAGAGCGCTTAAATCTCTTGAAGTAACAGAAAATTTCTTAGTTATTGAATTACAATACAAAGTGAGCGCTGCTTTGAAAAACAATATTCATAATTTTGTGTTGGGTTACTAGTCAATTAGGGGTTCCAGGAAATGACGATGCTGATCGCGCTGCAAGCACATGCTGTGCTAGATTTGTGAGCACAGAAAATATGTCAAACTAAGATTATCAAGCAGCTTAAAGAGACGCATCATATCGTAATGGCAACAAGAATGGAGCAGTGAAGTGTATAATAAGCAAACCGCTTAATTGACGTAATTGTGTCCCGGTTAAGATCTGAACAAACATCTCACGTATGGGCTCTGTAGAGAGGACCCACCCTTGTGGAAACTGTGGAGAACTGTCTGTGATAGCGCATCCTTTTTGAACGCCCTGCATATGACACTGACCGCCAATTCCACTTTTCTATTTTATAGAGGCCTCTTTCCCTTACACCTTGCACTGCTGCTTGGAGAGAAACGTTTTATAGAACATATTTATGCTGTTAATTTGTTTCAAAGCCATCTTCCTTTTACGTTTAGTGTAAACTGAAACTATGATTTTTAAAGGAACATTTTTATAACTTTATACACTGAGACATATCTCTAGATTTATGCAGTCATTGGCTATTAAAGCTTCTTTTTCCTTGTGAACCCTTTTGGAGCAATAGTACATATATTTAGCGCTTTATGGCCCGACACCCCTTTGTGAAATTAAAGACTAATAAATCAACCAACCAGTATGTAGAATTTAGTACTGAATGTTTATCCCAACTTTTGGCAGAATTAGTATCGCACATTTCTTTTCTCATTATTTATTAACAATATTCCTGATAAAGGTTGTTGGTATTTTTTAAATACATCTTTTTGCAGATAATTGCCTTCTATATAACGAAGTTGAATGAGTTGCTATCCAGATTAGGCTCCTCAGTAATTTAGGAAACATTGTAAAATGTGCGTATTTTTTGACAAATGATTGCATTAACACTGCTATCAATAAAACCCGCTTTATTTTTATGCTATGCACTAGTACATTGCAACCGAAGCCTGTGAAATCAAAAACTCGGGTCTTTGAGTCAGCTCCGATCCTCTAAGGGACAAACGCTTCGATTCAGTTTCCGCGGATGCCTTGCGTAAATGATTAGTTTCTTAGACGAATATTAAAATCAGTCACTTTAGAGGCTTGACGCCTCCCTTACAAAACTCTCAAAAGGCCAGTTTTAGAATATTCACACACAACTTGGTACCCATTCACACATGCAGGCTTTGATCGCATGCAACAGATACGAAACGAAGCTGTCCGCTTTATTTTTAATGAATGTAGGAAAACACTTGTTTCTAAGTTCACGTACCGACTTCGGTTTGTCTCAGCTTAAATTAAACACC
This sequence comes from Ixodes persulcatus, assembly GCA_013358835.2. Lineage (NCBI taxonomy): Eukaryota > Metazoa > Arthropoda > Arachnida > Ixodida > Ixodidae > Ixodes > Ixodes persulcatus. The sequence goes on from JABSTQ010010622.1 coordinate 207,192, forward strand.
GTACACGCAGACTGATTTTTTATTTAGACTAATTAGCAGAAAATAAAAATTAACGTAAATAAGTACAGACCTTTTACTACTGGTTATGCTCCCCGATGTAGACACCTACTCACCATTTTAACCTACTAACAGCGTATCAATATTTTTAAATTCTTTTTTAAGCAAGCTACTCTAAGTGCATTTGTTATCGCGTTGTCTTTGAAGAAGTGCAACTGTTTCACCCTGCCATGATTAGTAATATAGGATTGGCAGTAATTAAAAATAATAATTGGATAATAATAATTCTTGGGTTTCTCAGATGTCAATAATTCCTCTCAAAGTACTTCACTTAAAGGTCGGTCTTGTTTTATATAAAAAGGTCATATTTCCTTGGGATTCCAAACTCATGTCTAAGGTTGCGTTGCCGAAAGGCATCAAAATGTCCCCCAACATGCCAGCGAGACCTCCTAAAGCTATTTTACTAGAGTTCATGGCAGCTTTAATTACGCAGCCATTTTTAATCTTCAATGGTACGAACTCCGGTAACAGTTAATTTAATCTAGTGGCTCGAAGCCTTTCTCGTCTCCGATAACTCGTGCTCCCCCAAAAAAGCGCATGACGTCCGAGCTTCCAGTCCTATTGCCACTCCAATCTTGCATACACTGTAACTGTTCCGGTGAGAAATATGTTTGCCAGTCACCAATCGTTCCTTTGCGAACGAAACAGAATTCTGGCGTTTCAATTTGTATATATTTTCATATCTTCTTCATTCTCCGGATCGAGGGGTGGATGCTTGTAAATCATACGCAGCTCGTCATGGCTCACCTCGTACCTCATCTTCATAAATTCAACGCTGCTTTTGAAGATAATCTTATCCATCACTACCGGGTCCATGGTCAAACACGGAGGCTTGGCGTCCACCCATAAACTTTGCCAACTCGAATACGATGCTCTGTGCCTTCCTTCAGCTTCTCGTAGGTCAGAAAGAAAACGATGGGTTCTTGTGTCATTGCATACCCGAACAACACATGATCCAAGTGGTCACGCCGTAACCAAACCTGTCTTTAACAATCAGTGGAACGAATTCCTCTTGGAATCGATATTGGGGTCGCTTCTCGATATGATGGTAGAAGGACATGCAGGAGTCCCAAGGATTGCGCCCAACGTAGATGTAGCACTTTGCATAAGACGCGTATTTTAACTCTTCAAATGAAAAGTGTGTACGGAGCAATCTCGGGGATTGATCGGGCGCTGTCACTCCCATCAAAGTGATGAAGGGAGCTGGTCTTGCGAGGTCCGCGAGGTCGTCGGGAGAATGCCCCTTGTTCAGAAGGAGAACAATCTGCGTGACCCAGTGCGTTCCCTATTTCGGGTGAGTCACGCGAAGGATGTTGTTGGCAGTTGGTTCGTATTTCAAGGCTGCCGGAGTCACCTCTATTTTATAATAATATAGTAATATAATAATAATATTTTAATTACTTGAAAAGAAAAAAAAAGGTACAGAATCAGGCCTGCCAAAGCCACATCGGGCTTTTCTGGCAGCGCCTGGCAGTCAGTGAGACGAAACCGCACAGATATAGTCAACAACAAAAAAAAGAAAGTCGTTTACAACTCCCTGTAACGCCAAATTGGAGCGCAGCTCTTGAGGAGGAGGAGGAGGGAAGGGTACTCAGGGGAGGGTATACCCCTCCTGATCCCCCTCCTTCTCCTCCTCCCCTCATCCTTCAATCTCCTCCGGGGGGGGGGGGGGGTCACGTTACCTCGGGGGGGGGGGGGGGGGGGGGGTGACGTGACCTCCGGGGGGGGGGGGTCACGTGACCTGGGGGGGTCACGTGACCTCGGGGGAGGGTCACGTGCAACTCAGGTTGCATTCAATGCAAGTTGCATGCAACCTGAGGCAACTCAGGTTGCAATCAATGCAAGTTGCATGCAACCTGAGGCAACTCAGGTTGCAATCAATGCAAGTTGCATGCAACCTGAGGCAACTCAGGTTGCAATCAATGCAAGTTGCATGCAACCTGAGTTGCATGCAACGCGCGGTTACGCCGACGGCGACGGCGACGGCGACGCCGACGCCGCTCAAGCCGGAAACGGGCGCCTAAGAGCTGCGCTCTAAAAATGAAAGCCGTTTACAACTCCCTGTGACGCTGAATTAGAGCACAGCTCTTGAAGAGGAGGAGGGAAGGTTACTGAGGGGAGGGTATACCCCTCCTCCCTCCTCCTCACCTCCTCATTCTGCCTGCTACTCTTCCCTCCGAGCGGCGTCGGCGTCGCCGTCGGCATAACCGTGAGGTCACGTGACCCTCGTGACGTCGTGTGACCCTCATGACCTCACGGGGGTCACATGACCTCCCAGGAATCACATGACCTCAGGGGGTCACGTGACCCCCTTGAGGTCACGTGACCTCATTCAGGACCCCCCTCAGGGGGATCACGTGACCCCCCTGAGGTGGGTCAGGAGGACGTTTCGGAACGGTGCCGAAACGTCGCCGTGGTTACGCCGACGGCGATGGCGACGGCGAAGGCGACGGCGACGCCGCTCAAGCCGGAAACGGGCGCCTAAGAGCTGCGCTCTAAAAATGAGACGCACAAACAAAACATAACATTCATTAAACGATATTAGAAACTGATACTTCTCAAAGCTTTTTAAGCTTGTATTTTGTTTTAGAGCGCAGCTCTTAGGCGCGCGTTTCCGGCTTGAGCGGCGTCGCCGTCGTCGTCGCCGTCGGCATCGACGTAACCGCGCGGTGCATGATGGGTAAATTTGGCCGCTAAATTTAGCGGAAAGTTTTCCCCGCTAAATTTAGCGGAAAATCTTCTCCGCTAAATTTAGCGGAAAAATTTCCCCGCTAAATCTAGCGGAAAATTTTACCCGCTAAGTCTAGCAGAAAAATTTCCCCGCTAAATCTAGCAAAAAAGTTTCCCCGCTAAATTTATTGGAAAAATTTCCCCGCTTAATTTAGCAGAAAAAATTACCCGCTAAATTTAGCGGAAAAAAATTTAGCGGAAAAAATTTTCCGCTATATTTAGCGGAAAACTTTCTCCGCTAAATGTGGCGAAAAAATTTCCCCGCTAAATTTAGCAGAAAAAAATTCCCCGCTGGATTTAGCGGGAAAATTTCCCTGCCAAATTTAGCGGAAAACTTTTCCCGCCAAATTTAGCGGAAAATGTTTCCCGCCAAATTTGGTGGAAAAAATTCCCCGCTAAATCTAGCGGAAGAACTTCCCCGCTAAATTTAGCGGGGAATTGTTTTCCGCTAAATTTAGCGGAAAAATTTTCCCTAAATGGGAGGCGAGCAGGAGAGAAGAGCTGCGCTCTAATTCAGCGTTACAGGTAGTTGTAAACGGCTTTCATTATTTATATTATGAATTTCAGAAGGAAGTTTGTTGAAGATTGCTGGCACGTAATACTTACGAATTCGTTTTCCAAATCTTGTTGAGCATCGAGGAATACAATAAGGGTATTAGGGTGTAAGACAACGCGACGGAATGTACGGGGTTTTAAATTGGCTAGCCCAATAGTGCCTGTGAACAATAGTTTCTATCAAAAGCGGGCTAAAGTTAGGAAAACCCAATAGTTTAACTTTAAATACATGACATCCTACTCTAGACACAGGTCATATGAAATATTTTTAACAAAGAACGTGAAAGTCAGTTACTTCTATCTCGCCAGCGAAGAGCACAATGACCGTAAACACTTACACCATACCAAAGCACACTACCGGGTGGATCAAGGAGACGGCAGGCTCTTTAAATCGACCGCAAAATTCGGTTTCTTAACATATCGCGCTACGACTTTGTGCAGCGCTGCCCACAGATGGTGCATTTTTTTTTGTAAAATTTGCAAAGGGCAAACTTACCTGAGAAAAAAGTAAAGAAAGAAAAAGGCTTAGCTCCTATGGAAACGCAGCGACGCCACCGGTCTGCAAACAACACGGCGCCGTTTCGCACGGGAGACAAGAGAGGGCGCAAGCGGTCACGACGCCAACTGCTGCCAACGAACGGGCAGACGACGCCGAGAGCCGGCGTATTTAGCAGACAAGGAACTGCAGTTGCTTGTTGTTACCGCGCCTGTAATTGTTTCTGCGACTGTCGCCGCCTGCGGAACGCGCGCTGCTTTTGAGTCGAAAAGATTGTCTGCTAAAGACGCTGACTCTCGACGCCGTATGCTCGTTCGTTGGCGGCGTTCGTTGCGCCATCTCTTGTGTCCCGTGCGAAACGGCGCCGTGCTCTTTGAAGACCGGTGGCGTCGCTGCGTTTCCATAGGAGCTAAGCCTTTTTCTTTCTTTACTTTTTCCTCAGGTAAGTTTGCTCTTTGCAAATTTTACAAAAAAAAAATGCACCATCTGTGGGCAGCGCTGCACAAAGTCGTAGCGCGATAGGTTAAGAAACCGAATTTTGCGGTCGATTTAAAGAGCCTGCCGTCTCCTTGATCCACCCGGTATATACAAGAGCAGGACCAACAACTTTTCGAACCGACAGAGGCATAACATATCGGATATACAACATACAACATACTGCACGAAGTTTCTTACAAACATGCAAATGATGAAAATACCACGCACGGTCACTTTCAAAGACCACGCCAAGGTATTTTACGGGAGATGTATATTTTACAGGTACAAAATCACCAGGCAAACAATCTGTCGTATGCAACAATATAGAATAGGTTATAGAAACGGTTTTTAGAGGGCTGTGGAAACAAATAACTTGAGTTTTAGAAGCATTAATTAAAATAAAGCTAGCTGCAAACCAGTTCATAGCTTTAATAGCCGCCGATTGTAAAGCAGAGAGAGCTTCTAAATAGTTGGACGCTCTGGCTAACAGGACAGTATCATCGCCATACTGAAATAAAGAAATTGGCACAACTCTATGTCGATCGTTAACATAAATATTAAACAAAAGCGGAATTATAATCGAACCCTGTGGGACACCAGCCTTGATAAGAGGAAAGTCGCTTTGAAACTGTCCAACAGAGACACACTGACGCCTATCTCGCAGAAAGTTCTCCAGCAGACGTAGGAAAGAACCATGGAAACCTAACATTGAAAGCTTTGTTAGTAAAATATGGTGGCAAACACCATCAAATGCCTTGCTAACGTCAAAAAAAAAACAAAAAAAAAACGCACAGGCCACCTGTTTGCGTTCAAAAGATAAATTAACCTCATCAGAAAAATCTTCCAGGAGCATTTGGGTACCTCTGCCTTGTAAAAATCCGTACTGATAAGGTGAGAGGATACTGTGTTTATCTAAAAAGCTTGTCAAATGAGACTTAGGGATGCCATCGATTATTTAGAGTTAGGGAGTTCTCTTTGGAGCCGCACTCATGCTGACTTTCTCGGTCTTTCGGTGGTAGATAAATCACCTGGGTGAAAATGCCCAGATGAATATTAATTAAAGCAACGAATTCTTTGTTTTCTATGAGAACTCGCAAAATCCCGACAGGTCTCGAGGTGTACATGCTTTTGCAACCAAACTACACGCATTTTGTGAGTTTTTTTGCCATCGTATGACTGGAGGGGTCCTTTAAGAAAAGTCAGTTAAAGGGATACTAAACCGAAAACTTTAAGTAAAATAAACACACGCAAACAGGTCATCCTCAAGCCCGGAGCGCTGTTATGCCTTTAATTGATATTATAGTAACTTTATTTTTTCAAGTGGGGTAGAGGATAGAGAAAAAAAAAAAAAGCCGCTTTAGCGACTTGTCGGTGTCTCTGTCCCTTTACCGTTGAGAATTCTATCCCCCCCCCCCCCACACACACACACAAAATAAGATAAATATAAAGATAAGTCTCTAGAAACATATAAACATGCGACAAAATAAGCATTCACACAAAAAGCAAGTGCGAATTATACGAAAGTAAAAAGAAACAATTGGCCGATTAGAACAAAATAGTGAAATGACAAAAGTAAAAAAAAATCAATATACAGACATATAATCAATACAAAGGCGTTGAATACGGGTAAACAATTAAAAGGCAATAATGTTCACAAATAATAGTACCACTGAATACGTTCAGAAAGAAAATAATTGAATCACACAATTAGTTTTTTCTTTCCAACCATTGTTTGCTGCATTTCAGAAACAAAATATGTGCTCCCGACTGGACATCTGTGACATTACAATCTAACGTAAATAATGCCTAGGATACATTTCATGACTTGTTCAAGAAGTACTATGATGAATGTTTTCCGTATGAAATAATATCTGGATCGAGAAAATCACAAAAACCTTGGATCACACTTGATCACATCCAAATGATTAGAAAAAAGAATGTCTTGTTCAAAAAGTTTTTTTATTTTCTCAAGACAGTCAGACAATTCAGCATCATTCAAAAATATCAAAAATTAAACTCTATTCTAAAACAAGTCAAAAGCACAGTATCGTGCAAACCTTTTCAGATAAAAAATCGAAAAATTCTCCTGCTGTGATATGGAAATCTATAAATGAGGTTCTCCAGCGCGGCCCACGTAACGATAAAAGGGGGGGGGGGGGGTTATATCCGCATCTGTCAGTTTTGCGGTACACTTTTCTCCGGTGACCTTCTAGGTGGTGAGCTGTTATCCGGCGGAGAAAAGCTCCCCGGAAATGCTGCACATGCGGAGAAGTACTTACCAGACTTTTGATAGATGCGTAGAAAAGCTCACCTATGCGAAACGATCTAACATTATTTCTTCGCAGCTCTCGGTATTTTATTGAACTCTATTCTATCAAAGTCATTGAATCGAACGCCATTCAATTGAACCCAATATGATCGAAGCCATTTCGTAGAACGCCATTTTATCGAACAATTATGATCTTTGGCCATATCCTTTCTCGTTTTTGTAAATAGTGTTTTTCTTTGCGTCCAAAAGATAAAAAAATATTATGTTACGTTTTTTCTGCTTTGTAGTAACCAACCCTACTGAAAAAAAATATGAATTTATTTATGATATTTTTATTGGACAGATTTTTCATATCAGAACTTATTAGGTATTTCATATCAGTTTCGTACGTCATATCAAGTTTCAGCTATGCTAGGGGACGCTAGGTACGGCCCAATTAATATGCTACAAAAATATTTTTATTTGCTCACGCCACCATTACACGTTGGGCCCTTCGGGCACATATTATACACACATTACGCATACCACTAGCATGAGCTGAACATATACATTGAGCGCATACACATACACGGCACAACAAACATGAATACAACAGGACACCCGATAACCACTTCTGAGCTCTGCGTTTCCACCTTTTATAGTGGTCGTTTTGAAGTTACGGTTTTTCTCGGTGACAACCTAAGCAATAAATAATAATTCCAGCATGCTGATTTGTTTTCAGCAATGTCATACCTCTGAGAGTATTTTGAGCGGCTCATGGGATGAATCTCTTAATAAAAAGTAAACGCTGATTGCATAATGGTTTGAATGCCAATAAAACAAGCCGCTCCACTGCGGCTCCAAGTCACGTGTTTGCTTCCCCGCACGGCATGTCGAATGCTAAAAAAATTACAATATGCATGTATTTCTGATATGTCTATTGGACACATTTGCATATCAGAACTTTATAGCATATCAGTTCCTATATGTCGCATATCAGTTTTTGGATATTTCATATCAGTTCTTATATAGATTCATATAATATTTTTCAGTAGGGAATGACTTCTTTCGGTGATGTGGCCTAAGATGGACTTGATACTTTTTGGGAGGTCTGTAGTCGTCGGGTGCAGAGACGAAGATCACATTGTTTCTGTTCGCAGGACGCAACTTTGAGGCAATGTCCCGTCTCCATGTAAAAGCTAACAGAAAAAAAGATACGAGTCCTCAAGTTTTTTTTTTTATGGTTCGCATTCTGAAAAACTGTGTATTCGTGTTCCTCCTCCCCATTTTTTTAGAAAGTAAGCTATTCTTCTGGGCCTGAAAGAGAGCATTTGGTTTTATAAATATACGACACGCAAAAAGCGCAGCATGAGCGGCAAGCAAAGTGCGGACGTGAGTTTCAAATATAAACACCGCAGTGCGAACAATGCAGCGAATATTAAATTTTAAATATTGAATAAAATATTTCATAAATGAGCTTTTCTCCGAATTTGTCGGTTTTGCGGTGAGCATTTCACCGGTGAGCTTCTCTCCGGTGAGCCTGTCGCCGCCGCCCGTTTTCCGGTAAGATTTTTTCCGCCGCCCAACAGTAACAGCCTACCAAGGGTTCATCGCAGCCAAGAAAGTGTAATCGTTGAACACCACAATAAAAGGTGTGCGGGTTCTTGTCTAAAACATTCGCCTCTATTTCATAAGATACTGAATCAAGTGTGTGTTGTTTCGTGTCAAACAAAGAATCTTCAGCACGAGACTTTCACAACTTCCAAATAGCAACGTGTGACGCCTGATTCCAAAAAGTTTGTTCTGTTTTTAGCTTCACTGAATAAATTTTTGCAATTTTTGTATTTATTACGGCAGAAATCAACCTCCGCAAGTTGACATGCAAAGCGAATGTCGCAATTAAGATAAAATCACCGAACTAACGTATGTTTCTTCAGCATTTAAAGTAAGTAAACATTTTAAATGCATCTCTGCAGAATATTTGAAATCTACAGATCAAATCACCTCTCCTACTTCGAACAGAAATAAATGGGAAGACCTTTGACGCTGCGGTAGCTTTTGTCTGCCTGCAATTGCTAACTTCAACCCTTATGCAAGGACTGCTTGAAGCGTGAAATCTCTCACCCCCATTTTCGTGACCCAGAACGCCAACAAAGAACAGAACACCCTTCCAACGACACGATCGAGCGATTGACGACTTATGACTCACACCCGCGCTAGCCGCAAAATAGGGAGTTTTCGTAGATCGTTTTCGCCGTCCCGCAACGCCTTCCGCAACCCCGCTACGATACCTGGGACTCTACAGTCAAGGCTATCGGCACGCAGGCGCAGTAGCGGCGTTTTCGTTGCGGAGAGCGTAGCGAAGGGGGAAACGCGGTCTACGAAAACTCCCTATTATCTTAGTCGCCAAACAAAAAAGCAAAAAAAAAAAAAAAAACTATTTGCATTTGTGTGATCCAAAAACACCAACGAAGAACGGAACATCCATCCAACGACGCGTTCGGGCGAATGACAACTGACTAATCTCACCCACGCTACACGCAAAATATTTTACACGCCAAACACACACACACACACAAAAAGAAAAAAAAAGAAGCAATATTTTTGTTTTTCGGGAGGCGTTCCCCCTCAAAATCTCGACCGCAAATTGAACGACCTTGACGACGTAAGTGGTCCAGGGCGCAATAACGCATTGCGCAATTTCAAGAGGAAGTATTGTCGACACACTTATACATGGCGCCAGCTGACAGCTGAATTTGTGACATTTTGATGGGCTAAGAATTTGTTTAAAATGTATGACAATGAGAATTTCCGGAAAAAAGATCTTGTTTGAGATATATTCGAAAGGTCCTGGTCTTCAATATTGTGGCGCCTGAATTTCTATTTAGGCCCCGGTTTATTCTTAATGTTCACTAAGAACGAAACGAAAAAAAAAAACGTTTTTTTCAAGCAAATTGGAGTTCCCGTAAAAAACTGCAAACTTTAAGATCGGAAAATGTAACGCCACAACATTACTCAGTGTTTTATTATCTTTCTAATAAAACATTTCTCAAGTCGAGCCGTTCGGTGGTTGCTGAAAACAAATAACAAAAAATACTGCCATTGGAATTGCATACGACTCGAGAGCTGCGATATTTACGAAAACAGCGGACAGAGTGAATGTTGATATCATGTTTTCAGCTCCCAACAAACTTTCGAGCCTGTGCGAAAACGTGACCACACCCTCAATTCGAGCATTCTGCTGCTCCAAGAAACGTAGAACAAACTTTGTGCCTTGCGTTGAAGGGGTTGTATAGTCATTCCCACTTTCCTGCGGAAGACAGTACATTGGGCAAACTGGGCGATGTATTAATGAACGCCTTCGTGAACACAACAACAACATTGTCAACGCCAACTCTGGCCACTTAGGAATACACTGTCGGGATTGTGGGTGTGTGGCACATTTCAACAACAACACCGTGTTAGGCAAAAGTGCCAACCAATCAACAAGGAAAATGATCGAAGCCGGGAACATCATACGGCCGGATGACAAATCTGTTAGTACGCCGTTAATAATATTGTCACAAAAAAAGATTAATTATTTAGCCATAAGTTTGCGTAAGCGTCAGAATAGAATTTTTCGCCTTTTTCTATTTAAAAGTCGTCTCAAATTGAAGGAGAAGTAGAAGCAGAAGTTAATCACGCAATACAAAGTCGTTAGTGAGCGCTGTTTGAGAGCTGGTGTGCGCTAGCCCACTCGGCCACCAATCCCCCTGTTCTGCAGCGCGAGCGAAAGCTCGCTCTGCTGAACTTAGATATCCTGGGTTCAATCACCACCCCTGACAGTTTCGATCTGGGGGAGCATCATACCGGCGTGCGGTCGTGGGTCTCTACTGCGTGGTGCACGTTAAAGACCCCAGGCTAGCGGTTGTACTGCACTGTCTAAATTCCTCATCTACAGCGAGTGACTCGTCGCATCTATGAAATGGCTGATTAACTACACGCTATCTAAATATCCCCACAACCCAAATTATTTGCTGTGTGAGAGTTTTGTTCCTTGTGTGTGTGAAAGCTTGACTGACAGTTGTTTGAGTGCGCTGTAAAGTCGACTAACATGAACAACCAACTCTCTTAATATGAAGTTGTAACAACCATTTGGTATACATTTATGATACATTGGTTACAGAACATTTGTGACATAGAGGTTCTGATAAGGGAATCGAAGTCTGTTCTCCGCAACACAAATTGCATGCTTGCTGCGTCGTTAAAACGACGTTAGCGTCGCTATCGGTGCAACAAAACAAAATATGGATGCTCAACGTCCATACAGGTGTAACCTAAAATTTAAAATTATATCTATAGATATAGAGCTGCAGATGTGCTTTTCTGTATATAGATACTTGTTAGGGGCTTACGGAAGTCTGCGTTCCACCGAAACTGCGGCATTAAAGGAGAGTTCAACGACTTTTTGTCCCCCTTAGTGGACGGCGTTATTAACTGCTTTGGCTACGCAGTAATATAATTATATATACTGGGTGTTTCTTTTTCAATTTAACAAAAGTTGTTTTAACAAAGCATTGAAAGCTACACGAATTGGGTCTGTGCAGCTGAGTTATACGACGAGGAAGACATAGCATAGGGAGCTAAGCGTAAGAATCAGTCGGTTAATTAACTAAAATATGCATGTTGATTAACTTTTAACATAAAAAAACAACAATATTAAGTTCTAATTAGAAGCAGGATTGTTAATTGGGCCAGTTGGTAACAGTTAAAAATGACGAAATACAGCTTCAGTAAACACTGACGAAGACGAAAAGACGAAGATAGAGAGAAAGGAGCACGAGAGACAAATTTGTATTCGAAACTTTCGCAGATTAATGAACTTAGGATGCGTCTGAATTTAGCATTTTTTTTCGCAACTTTTTAAAATGCAGCGCATGCCATATATATTTCTAAATTGAGCTGATTTAGTGGTTTTCGATGATGCTTAGCAAGTTTCCCATTGGAGCCTAATGTTAATTTGCACTAACTAAAACTTATTTATTAAAATTTAAGCAATCCTTTAGTTCAGTGGTTCTTAACCATTGATGTTTCGCGGACCCCTTGTGGATTGTCGGAGATGATGGAGGACTCTGTTCGTGGTGAGGGGAGGGGGAAGGTATAGGTTAAATATAGTATTTATATAAAAAAACTGATTTAACTAAGAGCTAGTGTGACGTACATTTCTCTTACTGACATACACACGAGATAACTCGCCCGAAAATTAAAAACAAATCCTTCTCGGATTGAAAAAAGACAACGTTTATTGCCGGGCTTGCTTGATGAAGCAGGGCTTCGCGGACCGCCATTTGAGAACCACGGCTTTTGATAATAATGTTTTTTTTTTTTTTGCAAGTCCTGGCGTTCTTCGTGGCTGACAGTTTTTTCCCGGAAAGAGTGTCTTTTATTCTCCACCACCTTATTTCTAGACATTTCTGAAAGCTTTCGCTGAAACACTCTGAAACACCCGGCATGTTTCAGAGTGTTTCAGCGAAATATCAATTTTCAACACAATTTTCAACACAGCGTGTTTTTGGAAACGCCGGCCAAATCGTCCGTGCGAAAACTACGCATCACACTTAAGGGGGGGGGGGGGGCACTACCTGGGCATGTCTACTTTTGAACCACACACTCAATTGGCGTGAAATTTCCAGGTAGTGTTTGCAACCATATAGAACGAGGGCATGCAAAGTTTCAGCCCTGTGAAATAATTTTATGAGATTCTATATCCCCCGAACGAAGTAAAGCATAGCTTTGCATGGAGTCTGCTCAATGAATCTATCGTTGAGAAATGGTGTTGATCACCACATATATCTCTGGTGTAATGCATACTAGAATACTTGTTGCCGATTACTATGAAAAATAAATATCAGAAAATATGATATTTTCCGGTAAAAAAAAAGTTTGGAAAAATGTGTTTTTTTTTACATTTGCCAAGTTTTGCAAAATAAAATTTTTTCATCATAAAGAAACTTGAAAATGAAAAATCTAAGTTTATAGTAACCGGCTCGATAAAATTTCGGCATATAATCCACCAGTCTTAAGTCTCTCGGTAGCTTCATACTGAAACGATAGTTTTATTAAGGTGGGATTTGCTCCCAAAAAGTGAAGCTGAGATAAATGCACTTGAAGTTTCAAGATGACGTTTTAAAAATTTCTTTTTGCGTCTTAAATGTCAGAAATTCTGTCCAGCAGTGTAGGTGATGTCTTCCTCAAACTTCTTCTGATATACTGACATTGCTTTCAGCAATTTTCACTTGTGGATGACCAGTGCTACGCAGTGCAGCACACCTCACAAACATATAAAGAATAATTATTTTGACATCGTTTGTCAGTGCACATTGACAAGACTTTGTGAGTGTTCCTTGTTATTCATACATGCCAAAACTCTGCAGTTCTGAATATGCATTTTTTGGAAAAAAGGTGCAATTCAAGGTAGTGTCCCCCCTTAAGAAATATTGATGACCTACTAGTTTGTGCCAAAGCACCCATCAAGAAAACATTTGCGTTTAGTATAATTAAGTAATTGAATATTTTATTATTTAAGTTTTGAACTTTAACTTTGAAGGTCCGGTTTTAAATAGGAAGTTGACGTAAATCATCAATAACTAATAATTCGAAAAATGACTAATTTTGGACGAGTTTCTAGGTTTCGGTTTCCTATTGGAGCGAATCACCGCGCCAGCAATCCCGCCTCCCGTGTTCTAAGCATAACACTTAAAGGGTTACTACGGAGATTTTTTGATCTACCTCAACTAACTATATTTTCTGACTCCCTTTACCCTTTCCGGTATGCTATTCAGTATCACGAAATTCATAATAGTTATTGCAAAATCGGCAAATGAAAATGATGCAAAAACCAACATTCAAATATACCCGCACTTTTCAGTGCCGTGACGTCAGTGGCGGGCAGGCTTGCCAGTCGAGCAAGCAGTCTAGAAAATAAAATGTGCCAATCATTTGTTCCGTGCTGAAGCGTGGGTACTGGAGCGAGCTTCCAAAGCATTCATTTGACTAATGAAACTGCTTGTACTCAGTTGGGAACAAATTCTACAGTCCAAAGAGTGAACCCCTGTCTTTCACTGGCGTCACTTTTTCGTTGTTGCCAGTAGAGACTTTCACTTTGAAAAAGACGGTGAGGACCAAAATTGTAAATTAAATAAATTCGTGAAAAAAAATATTTTAACCTAATATTTGGGATACTATTTTAGCGATGTTGTTTGGCGAGTTTAGCAAAATTTCAAGCAAATCGGGGACCATGAAGAATTCGCCGGAGTACCCCTTTAAAGGGTTACTTGGGAGATTTTTTGAGCTACTCACTAACTATATTTTTGGAATCACCGACCCCTTACCCTTTCCGATATGCCATTTAATATCGCAAAATTCACAATAGTTGTTGTGAAATCGGCGAGTGAAAATGATGCCACAACCAACATTCAAATATACCCGCGTTGTGCAATGCCGTGACGGTAGTAGAAGGCAAGGTTCCAGGTCGAAGGAGGGGGGGGGGGGGGGGGAGTGGGCAGTCCAAAAATGAACTATGTCGAACATTTGTTTCGTGCTGCTGCGCGGCTGCTGGAGTGAGCTTCCAAAGCGTTCATTCGAAACCATGAAACTGCTAGGAACCAGTTGGGAACAAAGTCTACAGTCCAAGGAATGAACACCAGCCTTCCGCTGACATCACTGAATGATTCTTGCGAGTAAGACTCACTTTGAAAAATAGCGTGAGTACCAAAATTGTAAATTTAATACATTCGCGAGAAAAAAAAAAAATTCGGCCCAATATTTGGGTTACTTTTTTAACGTTCTTTATTTCTGTGTTTAACAAAATTTTCACACAAATTGGGGGCTATGAAGAAAAAAATTCGGTGTACCCCTTTAAAGGTGCGTCTTTACACTGGCGCTAACTTCTAAAAGACAAACTTCATGTGGCATTCCGGAAGCTTTCTTATCTAGCCTCTTTGCGTACGACGCGTGGCGGCGTACGTTGCGCGTTTTTGGCCACGGGGAGCGGGATTGTTGGCGAGGAGATGTGCTCCGATAAGCAACCGAAAGCTTTAAATGCGTCGAGAGTGAGCATTTTTTTAGAACGTTGTTAAATACGTTGCGTGCCTTCGGTTATTGTAATGTTAGTGGATTTAGACGGTAGCTTATGTAATTAACTAAAATTTCATATTTAAAATTAAATAAAATACGTAATTGGGGCACTGACTGCCAATGAGGATGTCCCCTGGTGGAGCGCACGTTCATGGTCCATCAGATGAGTCTGACGGCCAGTGAGGACGGCCCCCTGGCGGAACGGACGTTGATGATAGTCCGTCAGGTGATGTCTAACAACCACAGATAGAATGTCCCAAATGACGTACGTAGTGGTTTTTGATAGAACGCATTAGATGGAATATGTGATTGCATAAATTTGGTATTGCATCAAGCACAGCCTATGTCATATACATGTTCGAACGTGAAACTGCTCTGTATAATGCAAATTATAAGGAATACAACTTTAGCAGTCTAAGCGTCACGGCAATTGTAGGCTAGGAACCGGCAAGAACGGGGCCAATGTCCGTTGAGAGGATGGGCGGGTACAGTGTACTCACGATCACTCCAAACGTGTAATACGATAACGCTGGAATACAAAACATTCACAAGTGAAGCTGCCAGAAACACTCAACGCCGCACGCACAAATCCAGCATGAACCTTCTTCAAATCGCAAGTCGGCACGGAAAGCAAAACCTTATGTGGACATCGGCCAGGGCCTCGCCTTCCAGTGGGTGCCCAGCCACTGCGGCGTCGCTGGGGACGAGGAGAGTGACCAACTGGTGAAGCTCGTACACGACGACTCCGTATTATGGCTGTCCAACGTGGAGCTCTTCAAGGACGCGAAGCTCCTGGTGGCCAGGGCGAATGTTGTCCGGGCGGCCAAAGCCAAGCATCGCGACGTGAGATAAGTATGCCTCGGGAGACCGCCCTGTTAGGCCTTGCCGGAGAGCGGGGACCATCGGATAGCGTCCGCCATCAACCGCCTCCGAACGAGCTGTGCCATGATTATGCAGCGATGCTACACTGCCTCAGGCAAGAACAGAGACGTCGCAAACAAAAGAGTTCGGCAAGTCTGCCACATTTATTTGGTAGCATATAAAAGTTCATTCCATCGTAAATTGTTATAGAACTACTGCAGACAAAAAGTTTCTAGATTTCATTAAAAGGGATACAAAACGGTATTTTTACTTTGGCTTAATATTGATGATAAAAACAAAAACAAAAAAAAAAAACTGAAGCTCCTAACCTGCTTTTCGATACCCCGTTAGTCGACCAAGAAGGGGGGGGGGGGGGCATTGAGTATAATCGGAATACTATCTGCACCCGAAAACGTTTCGCGTGCCGGAGAAAGGTTTTTTTACTAGCTCTAGTTGTATTTAGGTATTAGTTATTATTCCTCCAGGTTATTATTTAACAACCGGTACAGCTCGCGCCGGTGCACGTCTCTGTCGTTTACGAGGAGCGCTGTTTGCCTTTTCAGCAACATGTTATATATTTATATGAGTAAATAACAAAAAAATGGGGGGAGGGGGGGGGAGGTGGAGGGGAGAGGGTGCAGGTAAGATCCACACCTAACAAAAAAATATTTGACATGCTTTCATGTGCGTACATGCACGGAAGCATTTTTTTTCGCAACTCCTTAAAATGCAGTCCATGCCATATCTATTTCTAAATTGAGCTTCTTTAGTGGTTGTCGATGATGCTTAGCAAGTTTCCTATTAGAACCTAATGTTAATTTGCACTAAATAAAAGTTATTTATTAAAATTTAGGCAATCCTTTAGTTCAGTGGTTTTTAACCATTGATATTTCGCGGACCCCTTGTGGATTGGCGGAGATGATGGAGGACTCTGTTTGTGGTGAGGGGAGGGGGAAGGTATAGGTAAATATAGTATTTATATATATAAAAAAACTGATTTAACTAAGAGCTAGTGCGACGTACATTTCTCTTACTGACCTACACACGAGATAACTCGCCCGAAAATTAAAAACAAATCCTTCTCGGATTGAAAAAAGACAACGTTTATTGCCGGGCTTGCCTGATGAAGCAGGGCTTCGCGGACCTCCATTTGAGAACCACGGCTTTTGATAATAATGTTTATTTTTTATTTTTTTGCAAGTCCTGGCGTTCTCCGTGGCTGACAGTTCATCCACCGCAGTCTCAGGTGTAATACAACATGATTAGTTTTTTCCCGGAAAGACTTTCTTTTATTCTCCACCACCTTACTTCTAGACATTTCTGAAAGCCTTCGCTGAAACACTCTGAAACACCCGGCGTGTTTCAGAGTGTTTCAGCGAAATATCAATTCAAAACACAATTTTCAACACAGCGTGTTTTTGGAAACGCCGGCCAAATAGTCCGTGCGAAAACTACGCATTACACTTAAGGGGGGGGGGGGGGGGGGACACTACCTGGGCATGTCTACTTTTGAACCACACACTCAATTGACGTGAAATTTACAGGTGGTGTTTGCAGCCACATAGAAGGAGGGCATGCAAAGTTTCAGCCCTCTGAAATAATTTTATGAGGTTCTATATCCCCCGAACGAAGAAAAGCATAGCTTTGTATGGAGTCTGCTGGATGAATTTATCGTTGAGAAATGGTGTTGATCACCACATATTTCCCTGATGGAATGCATACTGGAATACGTGTTGCCGGTTACTATGAAAAGAAATTTAAGAAAATATGCTATTTTTAGGTAAACAAATTATGGAAAGAAAATGTTTTTTTTTTACATTTGCCAAGTTTTGCAAATTAAAATTTTTCATCATAAAGAAACATGAAGATGCAAAATCTAAGTTCATAGTAACCGGCTCGATACAATTTCGGCATATAATACGCCAGTATTAAGTCTCTCGGTAGTTTCAAACTGAAACGATAGTTTTATTAATGTGCCATTTGCTCCCAAAACGTGAAGCTGAGATAAATGCACTTGAAGTTTCAAGATGACGTTTTAAAAATTACTTCTTGCGTCTTAAACGTCAAAAAATTCTTTCCAGCAGTGTAGGTGATGTCTTCCTCAAACTTCTTCTGATATAGTGACATTGCTTTCAGCTATTTTCACTTGTGGATGACGAGTGCTACGCAGTGCAGCACACCTCACAATGCAGCACACTTGTGGATGACGAGTGCTACGACCGGATGCGCTGCTGGGAGCCGACTGAGACAACGCCGGTTTTTAAACCTCTAGCAACGGCTTACGACCGGATGCGCTGCTGGGGAGAAGACTGAGACAACACCGGTTTTTAAGCCTCTTGGAACGGCTTATGAGCGGATGCGCTGCTGGGGAGCCGACTGAGACAACGCCGGTTTTTAAGCCTCTAGCAACGGCTTACGACCAGATGCGCTGCTGGGGAGAAGACTGAGACAACACCGGTTTTTAAGCCTCTTGTAACGGCTTATGAGCGGATGCGCTGTTGGGGAGCCGACTGAAACAACGCCAGTTTTTAAGCGTCTAGCAACGGCTTACGACCAGATGCGCTGCTGGGGAGAAGACTGAGACAACACCGTTTTTTAAGCCTCTAGCAACGGCTTATGGCCGGATGCGCTGCTGGGGAGCCGACTGAGACAACACCGGATTTTAAGCCTCTATCAACGGCTTATGATCAGATGCGCTGCTGGGTAACAGACCAATGAGACAAGACCGGATTCAAGCCTCTAGCGACGGCGTATGACCGGATGCGCTGCTGGGGAGCCGACAGAGGCAACACCGGTTTTTAAGCCTCTTGCAACAGCTGATGACCGGATGCGCTGCTGGGGAGCCGACTGAGACAACACTCTTGGAACGGCTTACGACCGAATGCGCTGCTGGGGAGCCGACTGAAACAACGCCGGTTCTTAAGCCTTTTGCAACGGCTTACGACCAGATGCGCTGCTGGGGAGCCGACTGAGACAATACCGGTTTTTAAGCCTCTAGCAACGGCTTATGACCGGATGCGCTGCTGGGGAGCCGACTGAGACACCACCGGTTTTTAAAAACCTCTTGCCACGGCTTACGACCGGATGCGCTGCTGGGGAGCCGACTGAAACAACGCCGGTTCTTAAGCCTCTTGCAACGGCTTACGACCGGATGCGCTGCTGGGGAGCCGACTGAGACAACACAGGTTTTTAAGCCTCTAGCAACGGCTTATGACCGGATGCTCTGCTGGGGAGCCGACTGAGACAGCACCGGTTTTTAAAAACCTCTTGCCACGGCTTACGACCGGATGCGCTGCTGGGTAGCCGACTGAAACAACGCCGGTTCTTAAGCCTCTTGCAACGGCTTACGACCGGATGCGCTACTGGGGAGCCGACTGAAACAACGCCGGTTCTTAAGCCTCTTGCAACGGCTTACGACCGGGTGCGCTGCTGGGGAGCCGACTGAGAGAACACCGGTTTTTAAGCCTCTAGCAATGGCTTATGACCGGATGCGCTGCTGTGGAGCCGAGTGTGACAACACCGGTTTTTAAGCCTCTAGCAACGGCTTATGACCGGATGCGCTGCTGGAGAGCCGACTGAGACAACACTGGTTTTTTAAGCCTCTTCTCACGGCTTACGACCGGATGCGCTGCTGGGGAGCCGACTGAGACAACACCGGTTTTCAAGCCTCTAGCAACGGCATACGACCTGATGCGCTGCTGGGGAGCCGAACTGAGACAAACACCGGTTTCTAAGCCTCTAGCAAACGGATTACGACCGGATGCGTGCTGGGGAGACGAGAGACAACACCGGTTTTTAAGCCTCTAGCAACGCTTACGACCCGGATGCGCTGCTGGGGAGACGACTGAGACAATACCGGTGTTTAAGCCCGATCTAGGCAACGCGGAATGACCAGGATGCGCTGCTGGGGAAGCCGACTGAGCCAACGTCGGTTTTTAAGCCTCTTGCCACCGGCTTACGACCGGATGCGCTGCTGGGGAGCCGACGACGACAACGCCGGTTCTTAAGCCTCTTAGCAACGGCTTACGACCAGATGCGCATGCTGGGGAGCCGACTGAGACAACACAGGTTTTTAAGCCTCTAGCAACGGCTTAATGACCGGATGCTCTGCTGGGGAGACCGACTGAGACAGCACCGGTTTTTAAAAGCCTCTTGGCCACGGCTTACGACCGGATGCGCTGCTGGGTAGCCGACTGAAACAACGCCGGTTCTTAAGCCTCTTGCAACGGCTTACGACCGGATGCGCTACTGGGGAGCCGACTGAAACAACGCCGGTTCTTAAGCCTCTTGCAACGGCTTACGACCGGGTGCGCTGCCTGGGGAGCCGACTGAGAGAACACCGGTTTTAAGCCTCTAGCAATGGCTTATGACCGGATGCGCTGCTGTGGAGCCGAGTGTGACAACACCGGTTTTTAAGCCTCTAGCAACGGCTTATGACCGGATGCGCTGCTGGAGAGCCGACTGAGACAACACTGGTTTTTAAGCCTCTTCTCACGGCTTACGACCGGATGCGCTGCTGGGGAGCCGACTGAGACAACACCGGTTTTCAAGCCTCTAGCAACGGCATACGACCTGATGCGCTGCTGGGGAGCCGACTGAGACAACACCGGTTTTTAAGCCTCTTGCAACGGCTTACGACCGGGTGCACTGCTGGGGAGCCGACTGAGCCAACACCGGTTTTTAAGCCTCTTGCAACGGCTTACGACCGGATACGCTGCTGGGGAGCCGACTGAGACAACACCGGTATTTAAGCCTCTAGCAACGGCTTATGGCCGGATGCGCTGCTGGGGCGCCGGCTGAGACAACCCCCGTTTTTAAGCCTCTTGCAAAGGCTTACGACCAGATGCGCGGCTGGAGAGAAGACTGAGACAGCATCGGTTTTTAAGCCTCTTGCAACGGCTTACGACCGGATGCGCTGCTGGGGAGCCGACTGAGGCAAGACCCGTTTTTAAGCCTCTAACAACGGCTTTTGACCGGATGCGCTGCTGGGGAGCCGACTGAGACAACACCGGTTTTTAAGCCTCTTGCAACGGCTTACGACCGGATGCGCTGCTGGGGAGAAGACTGAGACAACACTGGTTTTTAAGCCTCTTGCAATGGCTTATAAGTTATAACTGGATGTGCTGCAGGGGAGCCGGCTGAGAGAACACCGGTTTTTAAGCCTCTTGCAGCGGCTTACGATCGATGCACTGCTGGGGAGCCGGCTGAGACAACACCGGTTTTTAAGCCTCTTGTCAACGGCTTACGACCGGATGCGCAGCTGGGGAGAAGACTGAGACAACACCGGTTTTTAAGCCTATTGCAATGGCTTATAACTGGATGCGCTGCAGGGGGGAGCGGCTGAGACACACCGTTTTTAAGCCTCTTGCAGCGGCTTACGACCGATGCACTGCTTGGGAGCCGGCTGAGACAACACCGGTTTTTAAGCCTCTTGCAACAGCTTACGACCGGATGCGCAGCTGGGGAGAAGACTGAGACAACACCGGTTTTTAAGCCTCTTGCAATGGCTTATAACTGGATGCGCTGCAGGGGAGCCGGCTGAGGACAACACCGTTTTTAAGCCTCTTGCAGATGCCACTGCTGGGGAGCCGGCTGAGACAACACCGGTTTTTAAGCCTCTTGCAACAGCTTACGACCGGATGCGCAGCTGGGGAGAAGACTGAGACAACACCGGTTTTTAAGCCTCTTGCAATGGCTTATAACTGGATGCGCTGCAGGGGAGCCGGCTGAGACAACACCGGTTTTTAAGCCTCTTGCAGCGGCTTACGACCAATGCACTGCTGGGGAGCCGGCTGAGACAACACCGGTTTTTAAGCCTCTTGCAACGGCTTACGACCGGATGCGGTGCTGGGGAGAAGGCTGAGACAACACCGGTTTTTAAGCCTCTCGCAAAGGCTTACGACCGGATGCGCTGCTGGGGAGCCGACTGAGGCAAGACCCGTTTTTAAGCTTCTTGCAACGGCCTTACGATCGGCTTCGCTTCAGCGCATTCGGTTGCAAGCCGTCGCAACAGGCTTCAAAACCGGTCTTGTCTCAGTAGGTCGTGGTCGGTTGCAATTGTGTGAACGGATCTTTAAAATGAGCCAAGCATGCTCCCTCGCTCGTTTAAGGGGTGAAGTTGTGCAGTTCACGTTTTTAAGCACGCTGCTTTAAGAGTAGTTATATGGAGACTGCATAGAGGGATATAATCTACCGTGCATTAACGTTAATTTTTGTATCCTGGCGCAGTTATCTTTCTTTTGCAGAGGCTAATATTGATTTCATAGAACACGTATATCAATTCAATATGAAACCAAAACATATAAAATAAATGATGTACAAAGGACATAAGGCCAAGAAATGCGAATGCGACGAACAGAAAAGAGAACTAGAAACAATATACAAGGGCTGTTCGAGATGCAATATTATTTCGAATGCCACAAAACTGTGAGTTCGTGTGCCGTAGGGCCATGTTGGCTCAATAGCTAGATTTAGCGCGAACACCTTTTCCGCCACCTTTATAAAGAACGCCAGAATTAAGGGAGAATCGACGTTGTTTAACGGCGTGTCACACTAGGTCACATGAAATGACGTCACATTTAAGATTGATCAAGCTTACATTTAATGTGTGTCTAAAACGCCTGTATAATGATGATACAGAAAGTGTTGAAACATTGAAACACTGTTTAATTCGCATCATGAGAAAGTACCAAAGAAAAAGCCCGTACGTTCTTATGCAACTCAATGAGCCCTTCGTTTCTACAAAAGCAAACGACAATACGACACTAAAATGAATAAAATTATTAAAAAAAAACAAAAAAAACACCAATTATTCAATGTACCCCTTTATACATTGTTTTGCATGGCAGTTTTGCTTATTGAGGCGACATC
Source organism: Ixodes persulcatus (assembly GCA_013358835.2). Classification (NCBI taxonomy): domain Eukaryota; kingdom Metazoa; phylum Arthropoda; class Arachnida; order Ixodida; family Ixodidae; genus Ixodes; species Ixodes persulcatus. The sequence goes on from JABSTQ010010622.1 coordinate 229,601, forward strand.
AATATCTATACTCCATCTCACTAAAACCGTGCAGTACAGGCAGGGCTACAGGGGAGAGAGTGTACCCTGACCTGTTCAAGAGAAGGTGAAGCAGGAACGGGGGAATCCCAGCCTTTCTCTCGCGTTCATCCTTTCCCTCCTCTTGAACATGTTCGCATACGTTTTCTCCCCTGTAGATTTGGCTGTACTGCACGGTTTTATTGAGACGGAGTAAAAAAATGCAATATGATTTAATAGTTCAGGCGATGCATATTTATCTATAGGACTTTAATTAGCGCGTTATTGAGGAATATGTCATGGATGTATCTAACGGGTTTGGTATACTGTATGGTTGCAGTGCAGGTCAGCGAGGTTTAGAAGGGTTTCAAATTTACCTTTTATGACAGACTTACATGTTAATATTAACCGTTGGTGTAGATTTACGATACATCGGTTTTAGAATATCGGTTACATGGAGGTATAAATGAGAAAATCGAAAATCGAAATTTGTTCTCCGGAACACAAATTGCGTGCTTGATGCGTTGTCAAAACGACGTTAGCGTCGCTAGCGGTGCAACAAAACAAAATATGGATGCTCAACGTACATACAGGTGTAACCTAAATTTAAAATTATATCTATAAATATATAGCTACAGAGGTGTTTTTCTGTGTATAGATCCTTGATAACGGCTTACGGACGGCTGCGTTACACCGAAACAACCGCGTTCAAGGAGAGTTCAACAACGTTTTGTCCCCGTTAGCGGACGGCGTCATTTAGCTGCTTTGGCCACGCAGTGATCTCATTATATACTGCTTTTTATATTTATTTATATTTATATTTATTTACAATTTTATCTCGGGGTGGCAGGGCAAAAGTTGCATTAAAACACCTGACCCAGGTCCCGTACCCCATACAGGTTTCAGAGCGGCACAGCTCGTACAAGGAACACACATTTTATAAACAAATGAAACGTAAAAGCAAAACAAGAATAACAATAAATATCAACATTTCTAACACAATGAAATGACTGTCAGCATTTGTACACAATATTTTATATAGGCTCGAATATATATTCCCTTATGATTTTTTAAAATGTATCTGCAGATCATGATTTTCTTGCTATATCGGGAAATTGTATGCATGTTTAAAAGTTGTGTTAATGGCTGCTTCAATGTTTGCTCAACATAATTAGTACATATTGGTCTCTACCATATTCCACGCGCCTGAAGCTGTATTGGGTGTCTCTTAAGGGAAATTGAGTAAAAAAGAACTCCGTATTGTTTTTGAGAGAATTGAAGAATTACTTTCGCAAAGTTGAAAATTATTAATGGTTAGATAGGAAATAAATTATACTTCTTAAAATAAATGTATATGTGACCATTGCAGCACACGCCTGCAATAGTCCGAATTCCTTTTTTAGTACAAAAAGAGTTTCAAGGTTGCTTTTTGATGTTGTTTCCCAAACCAATGAACAGTAATGTAGGTGAGAGTGCACAAGTGCACAATTAGTTGGCGCTTAAGCCATGTTTGTAGCAAGAGACTTAGTTTATGTAATATGCCGATTGATTGTGAGAGGGTTAAAATAGCTCAGATATATTAGTTGTCCTGTGCAAACTCTCGTGAAATCATACACCCAAGAACTTCATAAATTAAACCTTCTCTAATTTGTTAGAATTAAATTTTATATCGATGTCATAATTAAGTGGCTTGTTTTTAGCCCTGAAAATATTATATTTAGTTTTAGAAATATTCAGATCTATCTGGCTTATCACTAGCCACGTGGATAGTTTATTTAGCCAATAATTTGATACACTTTCAGGACGTCTGAGGTTACTGTGGGACGAAGGGACAAAAAAACATTGAAGTCGTCTGTAAATAACACCATGTCCGCAAAATGCGAGATATGTACAATATTCATATTATAAACAAGAAACAATATTGTTCCTAGAATGGATTCATATGCGATCTGTTGAATATCAGATGAATATTTAAGCTAAAAAACTTGTTTAAAGAAGCCGTGAAAGCTACTCTAATGCGGTTTCGTGCATGCTGTGTTATACGGCGAGGAAAGCATAGTATGGGAGCTAAGTGTACAAATCAGTCGGTTAATAAACTGAAATAGCTTGATTAACCTTTAACGTAAAACACAAAAGGTTCTATTTGATGTAAGCTTAGAAAAAGTTTTATTATGATTATTACTTTCTCGTTGATAAGATTTCTCTGAGGCCATTGTCCGAAAGAAGGGCCGAGCGTGTCTTAATTTTTCTACATGAGGTAGTAAATGGGATAATAGATAACGATATACTTTTATTCATAATTAACATTTATGTCCCTTCTCGGTTAACTAGGAACCATACTGCTTTTTACGTCAATACGATGTGTAGATTTGTAGTGGCTCAAAGCCACACAGGTCGCCGCACGCAAGAACGACCATGTGCACTTCTTCATTGGAGACGATTGATTTTCACTCCCGCTAGGGGAGACAGAAAAGGAGATTGACGAAGAAGAAGAATAAAGGCAGTTGAGATCTGGTACGAAAGCTTTAAGCTCGTTCTTTCTCGGACCTCGCTCGCCACCTCAACATTGGTGACCCGGAACTTGGCAGCAGCGCCATGATCTCGGAACAAGAGCACGGTCCCCTGTCGGTTTCCACCGTCAACATCACGTCACCGCACTTCTGGACCTCTGATACAGAGCTGTGGATTATACAAGTGGAATCACAATTCGCCGCACGACGCATCACGGCAGATCTCACAAAATACCACCACGTGGTGAGAAGTCTGCCGCCCGCTACAGCGTGTGAGATCCGGAATTTGTTGTTCGCTCCACCCGCGGAGGATGCGTACAAGACGCTCAAAGAGACCCTCATTTGAAGGGTTGCCCCTTCAGAACCCCAGAGATTTCAGCAACTTCTTCGCGAAACGGAGCTCGGAGACCGCACACCGTGTCAGCTACTCCGTAAAATGCAACAACTGCTCGGCACCAGGACGACGGATCTCGACAGTATAATGCTTCAAGAACTCTCCCTCCAGTGGCTTCCTACAAACGTGCGGATGGTGCTCATCTCCGCCGGGGAAACGAACCTCTCCAAGTTGGCTGAGCTCGCCGACAGGCTAATGACCGTGCCCTCTTGCTCTGTCTCATCCGTGCAAGCGGAGCCGGCTACTTCTGAAAAGTTGCAAGATATCCGAGACGAAATATCGCGCCTAGCCGTCACAGTAGCGGCACTGCAGGAAGTCTGTTTCCCACCCGTCTAGCCAGAGTACCAAGCCGCGACCACAACAGCAGCAGAAGGTATGCTGGTATCACCGCAAGTACGGTAACGCCGCACGCAACTGCGTGCCACCTTGCGAGCACTCGTCGGGAAACGACCGGGGCCGGCACTGACCAGTGTCTCCGCCTTGCCAGAAAGTCGTCCCTCGGCCTTTTTCCCCACCGACCGCGACAAGGGGGTTCGTTTCCTTATTGACACGGGCTCAGAGGTGAGCGTGATCCCGGCGTCGTCTGCCGATCGGAAACACCCGAACTCGTCTCCCCTGCAAGCCGTGAACAACACGACAATCGCCACTTACGGGAACCGCTCTCTGTCCATCGACCTGGGCCTCAACAGGACGTTCCGCTGGGTATTTATAGTGGCCGATGTAAAGTTTGCAATCCTCGGAGCAGACTTTCTTCGGAACTTCGGCCTTTTAGTGAACGTGCGCAAGAGACGGCTCCGAGATCCCGTCTCGCGAACGGCCATGCAAGGCAAGCTTTCTAGGCACCCCCCCCATTGAGCCCCACGCTATTAGGAACGTCGGGCCCTGCCCGCTTCACGGCAATCTTACAGGAATCCCCTGATCTGACGCGCCTTCCGCAAGCGGACTCAGCTGTGAAGCATGGAGTGCGCCACCACATTACCACCACAGGCCCACCCGTCCACGCACGGCCCCGTCGTCTATCACCGGAGAAGCTACGGGAAGCTCGTCAGGAGTTCGACCACATGCTCGAGCTCGGGATAATCCGCCCATCATCCCGTCCCTGGGCATCCCCACTGCACATGGTGCCAAAGTCCACACCAGGAGACTGGCGCCCGTGCGGAGATTACCGAGCACTTAACAGAGCAACCGTTCCTGAACGCTACCCGGTGCCGCACATTCACGATATTACCAGGAACTTACACAACGCAACAATCTTCTCTAAAGTGGATCTGGTTCGAGCCTATCACCAAATCCCCGTGGCAGCAGAAGACGTTCCCAAGACGGCCATATCAACACCGTTTGGCCTATTCGAGTTCCTCCGGATGCCTCTCGATCCATGCAACGCATGCATCCCAGACATTCCAGCGCTTCATCGACGACCCCGTGCATCGTTGCTAGTAGCTCGCCGGAAGAACACGAGAAACAACTGCGCACCGTTTTCCGGCGGCTGACTGAGCACGGAATCATGGCGAACACCGCGAAATGCGAACTCGGTGTACAGGAGTTGGCTTTCCTCGGCGACCTCATCTCAAGCTCGGGAATTCTACCAACTCCAGAGAAGGTCGAAGCCATTAGAGAGTTTCCCCCGCCAAACTCAAAACGTCAGGTCCGCGAGTTTCTCGGGCTGGTGTGCGGCCATTCCTGCACCCTGGTCACAGCCTCTTGGCGGCATCAGGAAGCCCAACCACTGCACTTAACTGGACCGATGAGGCGACAGACGCTTTTCGACGAATCAAGAACTGTCTCGCAGATGCTGCTCTCCTCGCCTACCCTCAGCCAGGGGTGCCACATTATGTCAAGGTCGACGCTTCAGATACAGCCGTCGGAGCCGTTTTGCAACAGCTCAACAACGAAGTATGGCGACCAACTTTATTCTTCTCCAGGAAGCTGACACCTACTGAGCAACGCTACAGCACATTCGGGCGCGAACTACTCGCCATCTACGCGGCAATCAGGCACTTCCGCCATTTCCTGGAAGGAGTAGACGTTTTCATACTAACGGACCACAAACCCTTGACCCCTACGCCCTCCGTTCTCTCACCTCAGATGGCAGCGCCCATACAGCGCGTGAACTGCGTCAGACGGCTTACATCTCGAAATTTACGACGGACATTCGCCACGTCAAAGGGGTAGACAACGCTGTTGCGGATGTGTTATCGCGTAACCCGATCAACGCTCTAATCTTGCCCCCGGGATTCGACCTAAGAAGACTGTCGCTAGCTCAGCGTGGGGATCCAGATTTGAGCCGGCTGCAATCTACAAAAAAAAAAACGCACTAAAGCTGCAGTGGCTGCCTCTCACCGGAGCGCAAGACAAACTGTGCTGTGACTCTTCCACAGGTAACCCCCGCTCTTTCGTGCCCTCCAGTCTCCGCCGGGATGTCTTCACATCACTGCAAATGCTGTCGCTTCAGGAATCCGTGCGACACAAAAGATGGTGACTTCCCGTTTCGTCTGGCCCGGGATGAACAAAGACGTCCGGCAATAGACTCGAGAGTGCCTCTCCTGTCAACGAGATAAAGTGCAGCGTCCCATAGTTACACCCTTGGCAAGTTTCCCAACACCGGACGCTCGATTCGACCACGTCCATGTGAACATAGTCTGACCGCTGCCACCCTGTCAAGGTCAGGCGTACCTGTTGACGTGTGTCGACCGTTTCACGCGTTGGACGGAAGCATTTCCGATTCCCGATATCACTGCCGAAACAGTCGCTCGTGCCATTCTCCATGACTGGTTCTCTCGTTTTGACGTGCCTTCTACCATCACAACTGGACCGAGGCAGCCAATGTGAATCCACCCTCTTCAGTGCCTTTACTCAGGTCATGGCACCACCCATGTAAGAACCACGGCCTACCATCCAATGAGCAATGGCATGGGTGAGAGATTGCATCGCTAACTCAAGGCAGCCTTGATGGCGAACGAGGAGCACTCCTGGATGGTGTCACCGCCGGAGCGCCGTGCGCGATGGGAACACGTGGCTCGCTGCTTGTAGGAATTCGCTGCGTGTAGGAATGCTTTCGCATTCATACACGTAAGCAGTTTTAAGTGCCTTTGCCGAATTTTTTTATCCTAAAAACGATACGAAGGCATTTCGCTAGAACGTTTTTTAAGTAGTAGGAAGAACGGTGTCATTGTGCCTGTTTTGCGTCGTCGCTCGTTCTTTCTCCTTTCTTCCCTCCACCGCCTCCGCGCCGAGCGTTGGCCGCCTGTATTTTTGTGTTTTTTTTCTTTCCGGTTTTTGTTGCGCTGATGGGCACGGAGACGCAATGACGCCGTCAGCGCCGTGCTCCGTTGGCTGAGCCAGCCACCGGTGCCGTCGAGTCTCGAGGGGGTGCCGCTTGCGTTCGAGCTTGGGCTGCCGGCCGAGTGGTTGTGCCCACCTTGTGGATCTAAAATCGAAAATGTCTTGCATTATGAAGGTCATATTATGGCGAAGTCGGGTGGTCAATCACCGGCGAGACCGAGCTGCGGCACCGGCAACCAGAAACGCCCCGGCGGCACACTACGTGACCCTCAGCACCCGAACAATGAAACGCCAAACGGTGGCAGTTTACTTCGTCGCTTGCCCGCAAGATACCACTCGAGAGGTTGTCGCCATAGAGAAATATAGTACTACGTAAAGAGCGGACACTTTCATAGGCCCCAGCTTCCCAATTCAGTGTCAGCGAGCGCACCCAGCGGCCAGTATAGTCTTTAGTTGAGTGTTGAATGGATGGATAGACGCAGTAACCACTGGCCAGATAAATGAATGGATTCAAGGCGAATTCTGGCGGTATTTTTGTATCCGGCAGTAGTATGCGCCCTCTAGTTTAACGAGTCAGTGTTATTGTAACTAGCATGGTTTTTGTTTCAAATAGAATTGTTTTATAAGTATACCTTAATTGTACTGCAGAAGAAAGGTCATCCAGCGCTACATATAATTCAAATTGACCGCACACCGAAAAGGATATTTTCACATTTGCGCTAACTCTCTTGAAGGGACGACATGGGACGACACCAGGGATTAACACACAAAAGTATTTATTTTTGTAACTATGACAAGCAAAACAAACATCAACTCTGAAGACAATGAGTGATGTATTTTATACATACATTAGAAAAATAAGAATACATATGCAAAATGTATGAATAACGCGTCAACAGTGCAAACTGGAAAAAAAGTACTGTATTACAGCAAGACTTACAGCGACAAATGCAATATGATGGAGGGCATTTAAATAAATTACCGTCCGAGTTCCATGAAAAGCGCTTGCACATATGACCATGTGACTAATACAGCAACAATAGAAGAAGAGTCTGGCCCAGTGGCTTCTAAATTCAGTGACCGAATGCAAATGTCCGTCAACAAAGAAACTACAGTCTCAATACTTCTTACATATACCGTATACCATGACCGCAACGGAAGAATGACTAGAAACCCGCACGAGACAACAAGCCGCGGAACCAACTCAACCCACACAACGAGACAAGAGACACAGACCAAGCAGCCGAAGTATCCGCCCTCCATCGACTCCACGACTCCGAAGGCTCCGAAGCCAACCGTCTCGCCGCAGCCATAGCCACAGCCGTTGAAGTCGTTTTTGAAAGTTTTCAAAGTTCTTAATATTTTTAAAAGTTTACTCTATACAACAAAGTTATTCATTAATATTATATATCTGACAAATGTTCAGGATAAGTGGCACTGTTGCGCCTACTAACGGCCAGTAGAGTCCCTAACTCCTGGGCCTCGAAACAGCTCGAGTGGCCTCTCTTTACGTAGTAATATATTTCTCTATGCTGTCGGCGCCGTCGCCCATGTTCTCCTTTTTCCTTGTGGTATTGTCCCAAAGGCTTGGATTGACTCGAGTATTGGCTGCTGAAGTGACTTCAGATCAGCTTCGTTCTTTCGCTCATTTTTCCTCACTCACCTCCTCTCTCTTTTCGGAGGTGACGACACCAGATACAGTCTGGCACCCACTCCTCCGGCTGTTAGGAGCTCTAGAGTTCCTGTATAGGTTCCCTACGGGAGCCAGAGTTGCTCGTCTGTTTTCCACGTGCCGCGCTATTCGCCGAGATCCGATCACGTGAGGAGCCGGATCAAGTGCCGTGCAGGAAAGTAGACGTTGCACGCGCCCCGCCGTACGTACACATCGCGACACTGTTAGCGCGAACACGACATCGGCGCATTTTCGCATTTTACTTTTAAATAGTTTTAGCGAGCACGAAATGTTATCGCTTACATCATAGAACTAAATGAGCTCTTTCCGTAGCAATAATAACTTGAACGACATTTCTTGGTTTCAAAGAGAAAAACTGGAAAAACCGGCGATCGCTTGTTCGCGCTAACAGTGTCGCGCTCTGTACCCTTGCTTTTGAGCGCGCCGCACGCCTCGAACGAGCGGCGCCGCCATTCGCCGAATTCAGTCACGTGAGGAGCAGGATCAACATGCTGTGCAGAAAAGACGGCGCTACGGGGATGAACGCGCAACTCTGGCTTCGGAGCCTATACAGGAACTCTAAGGAGCTCGAGCGGAAAAGCGCCGGAAAGTTGCCCGTGCATGCCGAAGAACCACCACCCGAACAGTGCGCGCACCCGGAAACTGACCACGCGAACACTATTGCCGTCTTTCCGGCGAAATAAGTTGCCGATAATTGACCACCCGAATTTGCCTCATAAAGACGCGAGGAGCCGACCGGGCCGTCGGTCGGGCAGAGCAGAGCAAATACATCGTCTAAAAGCACGCGTTCGCGCATTTCGGGCGATAAAGTAAGTTGAAACTCGAACCTAGTGGAATCTTAACTCATGTTGTCTGATTATGATTTCCGTCCTGCGAAAACGTTTTCTCAAAGGACGGAAATTAAATATTCTTTTCGAAATAATATCGTTTGACGGAAGAGTTGTACGCTCGTACCATCAAGCCTTATATCCCCTGACTGTTCGTCAGTCCGCACGTCAAGGGTTCCGACGTGCGGACAGAGATATTCTATATACAGTCAGGATCGCCACCATAAAATCGACTGCAAAGTCGGCTGTCCATTAGGAAACACTGAGTGCTCGGCAGGATTCCATTGATGAATTTTTCGATCGGGAATCTAAATTACATGAAAACATTCTAACTCCTCTGAGAAATCCTTTGTAAATGAAAGGGAATCGGAGGCTGAGTCGACCAGAGCCGCGGGCTAGCGCACATTAAAATCACTGGATCCTGGGAAAGTAGCGCCGAGCTCCCCGTACGGTCGCCATCTTGGTCCGTGAAATGAGCAATATCTCCTTGACCCCTCTGTTCTTGGTGAGCCGATCTAAATTAGCTGGCGACGGGAAGCTTTATAGAGACGTTTCAGTAGACTGAGATTTTGCTACCCACACACCGGCGAAACAGGCGTACATCTTCACACCACCACCACATGCTCTGTCATGATGAACAGAACAGCGCACAAAAGGACGAGGACAGAGAAAAGGAACATGCAGGACACACAAGCGCTGACTCGCAACTGAATTTATACATAAAAGGAAGAAGAAGAGGAGAACGATCTGAAAGACACGCGGGGCACGCAGTGCGTATCACACGCGACACAACACCATTTAACTACAATGTCTTTGCCCCATAGTCCGATCTAAAAACAAGGTTTCGGTTTGAAGTAGTGTCACTGATGGGTGGCTAACACAGCAGTCCCCCAGGCTGTTGATGCTATGTGCTATGTTCATCATGTCATCATACCAACTCGCCCAACTTACAACACTTCTACATGCTCTGTCGGTGCTTGGAGGCATTGAAGAATAAGTTTACTGTTTTTAAATGCGAAGATCAACAATATAATAGTAAGAGATCCGTGGAGATGGGCATGATTGATAAGTTGATTGCATACACAGCACCAAAGACGCTTATTTTGGCGAGGACGCTTCCAGTACAAGGGTGCTCCATGGTGATCTTGGCGCGACTGGTTTAGAACGACTGTCTGGAAGCTTCGAAGATTTGAATGGACCGAAATGGCGATTTCCATGGCAACGTAGACACATTACCCAATCGCCTTGCGAGGTTTTGGGCGTCCGTATGTTTGTATCCATTTGCGTCCGGCTAGCCGGTAGGGAAGGCAATGGCGCTACTTTCCCAGGATCCTGTTTCTCTTGCGCACATCATTTCGGAGCACGTGGAGTGAAAGCTCGCGCTGCAGAACCTAGGGATCCTGGGTTCAATTCCCACCCCTGCCCGTTTCGATTTAAATGAGCATCGTACCGCCGTGCGGTTGTGTATCACTAAAAATTTGGGGTTTTTACGTGCCAAACCAACGACGGGCATCTGGCACGCCCCAGCGGAGGACTGAGGATTAATTTGGACCACCTGGGGATCTTTTGACGTGCAACCGAATGTGTATCACTACTGCGTGATGCAGGTTAAAGACCGCAGGCTAGGGGTTGTACTGCACAGGCTAAATTTCTCATCTACAGCTGAGACACCAGACACCGATTGGGTCTGTCTAACGTCCGGCTGTATAAACATACACACAACACAAGCTGCATTTACTTGGATGTGACCGTAGCGCATCAAATGAAGATTCGATTATGTTGATTGATAGCAGATAAGTTAGCAGAATGTAGGAAGACAGGCTGCGTGCGATTGGCACCCGCCCGATACGATGCGCTACGATCGCATTAATGTAAACGTTGCCACCATATAGAATGAGATTAATTCTGAATAAAGAGTAAGGTGTTATCAAACTCACCTTTTTTGGACAATCGGCAAGACTACCGAATTCTTCGCCAATCTCTCCGGACCAAATTTCCACAAGAACAAAAAACAGATTCCGTTTATTTTTTATTACAACATTTTCCGGAACATTTTTTTTCTCTAGTTTTCACGCGCCGTCGATTTGTCAATCTCAGCCTTTCCAATTCGAAGGAACGCTTACCCGCTTCCACGTCTGCTCACCGCAGTACGTTTCGTTGGCGTTCGAAACCGGTGAAACAGTAGTGAGTTTCAGTGCTGCGTATACGAGCGAACGCAAGCACCGCGTGTTGGAGTTAGCGTTGCGCGTTCCACACTGCCCGCGAGCGGAGCCCAAAATTGCAGTCTTGTATTCGAGCATGGTGACGACGCGCATGCGCAACGTGGAGCACGCAACTCTAACGCAAACACACAAGGCTTGCGTTTGCTTCTATACGCAATGCTAAAACTCTCTAGTAAGGTACAATCCTATACCGGCTGCAGTGCTCCATTGGGGCAGTGAAGAGTGCTGTTTGCATTCAGAAATGACTGTTTGCGAGCCATGATCCCGAGCAGTTTCGTCCTGCCCGCTGAGCAGGAGAACCGGGGACCCTCTCACTAGAGTGCTTCCCGTTTCCGCCGCGAGAGGGCGAGCAACGAGCTTGAGATGAGAATTCAACTTTCGCGGCTAGCTAGGCAAACCGGGGAAGGGGGTGAGACCGAGAGGAGCGGGTTAGTTCACTTTTGGGACGCAGGTATATGAGGGCCCATCTCGCATCTGCTCGCCCGCGCAACCAGTCCTCGGACTTCTCGAAAGGCTAAGCTGTATCACTTTGACGACACCAAGTTGCCAAGCTCGTAACCACGCCAGCTTCGTCGCAGCCTGCCCCATGCTGGGAACACTGACGTCACAAATGCGCCGGACCTTGGCCGTATACACTGATACACATCACGCTCTCCGATGGCTGCTCTTCGAGCTCATCCCGAAATGGGCCGTTTAGAACGAAAAATATAGCCATCCGTTCAAAGTAGATGCCTGCGATAGCCATGAGCAGACAGTGCTGAATATGTTTAAAATAGTTATTATTGAACATGAGAGGTATGTTTAAAATTTTGTGTCAGTATCTCTTTAAAGTTCTATTTGCACTTCCTCTTTTAGTGTGTTTCCATTAAGAAACATTTGTTCTTGGGCCACTTTTGTTTTTAGTTTATATAAATGACCTCCCTAACAATATTTCATCAAAAATTCGACGGTTTGCAGACGACTGTGTGGTATACCGTCATATATCGAATCAATCAGATTGCATTGCCCTTCAAAAAGACTCGAATAGCATAATGCCATGGTGTGAGACATGTCAAATGCAAATAAATATAGAAAAAACAAAAACGATGACATCTACAAACCGTTCTTCCATTGTACATTATGACTAGACCCTCATAGATTCAAAATTAGATAAAGTAGCGTCATTTAAATACTGTAAACGACTTAATTTTCGCGGGCTGAAATTTTCGCGAATCGGGCCAAAGCTGAGTGTAGCTTCCGTAGCGTTCACATATTGCCCGAATTGTTCGAGGGACGTATTTTTCGCGAATTGTAGGCGATTCGCGAAATTCGCGAAAATTAGGTCCTCGTGAAAATTTAGTCGTTTACAGTATCTGGGTATTCATCTAAGTCCTAATCTTTCGTGGAATAATCATATAGTCTACATCCTTAAAAGAGCAAATCAATCTTTAGGATTTATAAGACGACATTTGTACATAGCAATAAAAGAAACAAAACTACTAGCCTACACTGCTCTGATTAGGGCAAAGTAGGAGTATCCATCTATAATTTGGAACCCACATCAAAAGTATTTAAATGACCGGCTAGAATCTCTTCAAAACAGGGCAAATCGATTCATACTCAAACAATACGCAACTGCGAGCGTCACACAACTTAAAGCGTCAATTGGTTTACAAACACTTCAGCAGAGAAGATATCTTGCTAGGCTATCGTATTTCCTTAAGCTCTTTCACTCTTCAACTGAATTTCGCGAAAATAACGTCATCCCCCCCCCCCCCCCCCCCGGTATCTTTCCTCGGCATGATCACCCTAACATAGTTCATATTCCCTTCGCAAAAACTAACTTGTATAAATTGTTCCCGCTTCCGCAGGCCATAGACGACTGGAATGGGTTGGCAAGCGAAATCGCACAGACAACAAACCATGACACGTTTGTCTCATTGTTACGTGGCTGTTTATCATGACATCTATTTTTCTTTTCTTTTCTGAGTTGCACAAGTACGTTTGGTATCTTTCTTTTTCCATTTGTTAATTTCACCATCGCTGAGTAAGTCTTTTCTATAAGGTTTTCCCTGTACCCTCTTTTTAGTAGCACTTGTAAACTTCTCCTGTATTACTTTTTAATCATTTAGAAATTATTACATGCCGGTGTGCGTGACCATGCACCATGTTACGCGTTATTGAGTTCTGTTAGCGCAATTATATTTCCTTTTATATTTTCATACAATTGAAACATTGTACGACTATGATGACATTCCATGTACCCCCTCTATGTAATGCCCCCTGTGGCCACTTAGAGGTAAATACATAAATAAATAAATAAATAAAATAATTTTTTTTTTCAGAAATACTTAAGGTGTTTACAGTAGTAAAGTGGTTAGTTGGGCGAGTTGGTAATGATTGAACATGGTTAAAATTGCGCACAGACAGAATCTCACAATCTCAAACAGGTAGCCAATAGGTATGGAGTCCCCTTAGTGATGTCAGCCCCCCAAAAAATGGGTCAAATTTGTTCTAAAGTTCGAGCAAAAGTCGAAAACATTACAAAACACAGGTGTCACACAAAACACGTCCGGCCTTACGTGCCGTGTTCAACCAGAGTGGTTTATAGCATTCCCCTTTCTTGTGGTAGGTCCTATGTAGGACAAACAGGACGGTGCATTAATGACCGGTTAAGGGAGCACAATCTTTCTCTAAATTCCACGGTGGGGGGCCACCTACCTCTGCATTGTCAAGCGTGTAAGTGTACAACTTCTTTACAAAAAACCTCGATAATTGGCAGATTTCAAGAAAAACATACTAGGGAAATTTTTGAAGCTTTTAGTATACTCCGCCTAGGCGAGCGTTGCGTCAGTCAACCTTCTGTGGCTTTAACTGACAAGGAAATTGCCTTTCTACAATCGTTTGAGTGTGGTTGATGGTGTGTGTCCTCCGTTTTATCCTCCATACCATCAAAAGCAGTTTTAATGCTCAAATTGAGAGGCTTACAGCGTCTGGGTTCCCAACGCAGGTGCTAACTGAGGTGGTAGGAACTCTGATAAAAAAAGTAAAAGGATGTGAAAAAGCTGCACGTAAAGTCGACAAAAAAAGAGTGGCGGTGGTTCCGTATATACACAGAATTTCTCACAATCTCAAACAGGTAGCCAATAGGTATGGAGTCCCCTTAGTGATGTCAGCCCCCCAAAAAATGGGTCAAATTTGTTCTAAAGTTCGAGCAAAAGTCGAAAACATTACAAAACACAGGTGTCACACAAAACACGTCCGGCCTTACGTGCCGTGTTCAACCAGAGTGGTTTATAGCATTCCCCTTTCTTGTGGTAGGTCCTATGTAGGACAAACAGGACGGTGCATTAATGACCGGTTAAGGGAGCACAATCTTTCTCTAAATTCCACGGTGGGGGGCCACCTACCTCTGCATTGTCAAGCGTGTAAGTGTACACCTTCTTTACAAAAAACCTCGATAATTGGCAGATTTCAAGAAAAACATACTAGGGAAATTTTTGAAGCTTTTAGTATACTCCGCCTAGGCGAGCGTTGCGTCAGTCAACCTTCTGTGGCTTTAACTGACAAGGAAATTGCCTTTCTACAATCGTTTGAGTGTGGTTGATGGTGTGTGTCCTCCGCGTGCTCGGGTGCCCCCGTGCGATTGTGGCCTCGGCTCGAGCTGATACCGCCGGCTGTTCTTTTTTATTCTTCAATACATCGAGTTGTGAGTTTGCGCTTGTCTCTTCTCTCTTCCCTCTTTTCTGTTCCTTTCTGTCTGTGCGCAATTTTAACCATGTTCAAGGTGTTTACAGCATGTATTTTTCAATTGGTAAGGCATGTGTTATTTCAATGAACAAAAAGGGCATTCCTAACACCAGGCGGAAGGGAAAATATTCCAGTGGGGCTCTTGCTTGCCTAAAAAGGGGAAAATAGCTTGTGAAGCTGCATATAACTCCCTTTTCCTATTGTCTCACCCACTAGACGAAGACTGAAGATTAGCGGTGCACAGCATCGTGCCTACGAAGGCAATATTTATTTATCATGTCTGGCATGTGAATATACTCTACTGATAATCATCACACCAGATGTTTGACAGGGGTTCTTCTCATAAACGTGCTTGTGGTAGAGCGGGCTCATGGGTGGTTTAAATTATTGTTGAGCCAAATACTCAACAAACTATTTAATATAAGATACTAAATACCCATTTGAAAATGTGTTTACAGTAGTAATTAAGTTACTTTCATTACCAGCTATCTTGAGTAAAGTACAAATACTTTGAAAAGTAATTGAATTACATTCGAAGATATTCGGCAAGTAGGTTGCAAGGTGGTAATATAAGAGTAAAAATGTAAAAATGGGTCCTCCACTTGTGATGACTGCGCTAAACATCCCATTCTGCTGTGATATTTATGACTTTCAAGAAGCGACTTAGCTGTTGCAGTCGAAGTTTACTTCGAAATGATTCGAGATATGCTGCATAGTGGGTACCGAAGGATTTTAGGAACAAGGGGGACTCACGTATTGAAGGCATGACAACTGGCGTACTTTAGTTTGGCAGCACGGCTCGGCTCATGACGCATTCCGCAATGAGTTTGTAATATGCCTTGACCCAATTCGATGGACTTGACACAGTTTCAGGCATTGCATATCCATAACAGCCGATTTAGAAGTTGATCAGGCAGCCAGACTCGATGATGATTACGCGAGTGAGTGTGAAACGGGAATTCTCAGGAAAAGCATCGGCTAGAGGAGAGCAGCCTCTATCGCTGATCAAGAATCTAGACCGAGTATTTGGCCTCGCCAGCCAAGGGCGAGGAGGAGCGCCTGTACCTTAAAATTGTCAAAAAATATTTTAGGAAGGTCAAGAGGGAAACACAAGTAACTCAAGCGAGTGTCACCGAAACCGCTTTCAATCCCTGCCTTCACCTGGCGGAAAACTGGGTTGGTGGATTCTGGGAATGAAAGAATGCGCGCATTTGGAAGGAGATAAAAGAAACGCTTTTGAACGAGCTTGGAGGCAAAAGTTGAGCCACAATAGGCACACAGAGGGCTTTTGGAAACCCCGGTCTAGGTCACTGCAGCTCAATAAAACCAGCAGGATTTACCTAGCTTCTTTGGCTGAGGGAGTGTTCGCGGTCACTTAAAAACGTGCTCGCGCTGTTTCATATCAGAACCCCCTGAACCGGCGATTTTTGTAAATGGTCGAATGCGACCATACCGAGCTTTGGCGTCATGATCTTCTCCTGAAGGATCCACTCAAGCTTCAGATAAACGGTGTAACATCCGGATGACGGCACCAACGTTTTGCTAGCTGCAAGCAAAACGTGCCATTCAATAACAACTTAAAAAAAAAAAAGAGCGGACAAGAAGACATTTGAACGCGGTCGTACTTGGGGCTATCCATTTGGACTTCTGCTGGCATTCGGAGACTTCGTTTTGCTCGGGCTTGTTTTCGGTCCTGTGTTTGGTCGCTTTTCTCCAAGTCTGAAATCGGTTCAGCTTTGCCCTGGAGTCTGACGATTCCTAGTTACGTAGAGACGAAGTTGATGTTGATTTCACAATTTAAGGTTTTAGAAGGGAAAGAAGGCATTACGACATGAAAAAAAATTACGTCTCGTAATTGTTTTTATTTCGTTCTGTTTTGTTTCTGCTCCGAACGTACAAGGATTGACGGCAACAAAGTGTGCCGCTTCCTGGACATACGATGTGCCCTAGTCAGCCCGAATGTACATTGGAAGAGCTTCCCTATTCCCTGTCTTTCGCGTTGCAATCTTGGATTGCCGGAAGGCCTTCCGGGATTTTTGGGAGAGGCCTATCAGGTTCGGAGGATGGTGCTGAATGCTAACCTGTAGAAGTAAAACGCGAAGATCGGCAAATGTTGAGATCAGTCTAGCTGTGAGGCTCAATGTATTGAAAATTAACAACAAAAAATATAAAACAATTAGGCCCCACGGTTTGTTTGGCATCGCACACTGCTGTTGCGAGAACGATGAACCCTATTGTCGACGCTATAGAACGAGTGTTACTGGGGCGATGACATTCTTACTACCAGAAGTCAGTGAACCCGGAAAACGAAGAGTCAGTAACATACGTCGACTGGTACGGCGCTAATAGAATACAATCTGGGGCTTACGGAATACGAACAAAATAAAATATACATTATGCCAGGATTAGTTCATCCAACTTGGTTTGAGAAAAGAACTAGGGCATCGACCTCTGCATCTGCGGACATGTTGGAGCGGGTATATAGCCGTGCAACCGCATCAGCGTTGCATCCAGACCGCCCAGGTAACTTGTCTCTCCTTGCCGCAGTTTGGGTAAGACGGCGTTCCCGATGCCTATGGGCTACATTATGCTTGTTTAGCACGCTATGCTTTGTGTGCCTGTAATCGTTAGAAGTTAACCGAATATGCGTAAATTTGCCAGATAATTTATACTATTTATAAAAGTTTACGCTGCTAATTTGAGGTAGCTAAGTACTAGTAAGGCCGTCGCTACGTATGCGAAAAAACGAAGTACTGGCCAAATCAAACGTCTGGATACTTGGAAAAAGTTAGTTATGCGTCTATGACTCTAGAATGATCCGCGAGCGTTTATGCGCGAGAGACATATTAAGTGAGATTATGTTTTAATCTAATATCTTTTATCTTTTATATCTTTTAAAATCTTTTATATCTAAAAATCTTTTATATTTTAACCGCTCCCGCGCTCCAGGACAAACTACGGGAACCAGGTTCTTAAATTCCAGCTCCCCAAAATATTAAATAGTGTGGTGTCATTGGGTATAAAACTTGAGAATGTGTCAAATAAATTCATACGTTATCTCTTTGTCTCTCCAAGGTAAATTTTAATAGATAAATTATGTGCGCGAAATGTTGTTCTTTTATTTCTGTTGGTTTTTATATTGCTATAAATAAGTTCCGCTGCTGTTGCTGCTGGGGGAGCGTGGGGCTCTGTCAAGCAGTTTTGTACTGATTTTTTCCCTCCTGCCTCTCTTCTTGTGTGGAGAGAAATCAATAAACTTCAATTTAAATTTGAATTTGATATGCAAAAAAAAAAGAAGAAAGAAAACAGCGATGCTAATTTCAGACTATTGGTGAAGATCCATCAGTACACAATTAAAAAAAAAACAGCAAAGAATTGACATTTTTAAACGACATAGCGAAAGCAGCCCACCTTGTTTAAAAAAAAAAAACTGGGTATATAATATTCTTACTGCTGCCCGGTCACAAAACATATTCTTTAGAGATCTGAGGCACAAGTGTGAAGAATGTGGCGAAAGTTTTTCAGTGTTGCTTTTGTATCAACCTTCGATAACCTTTAGCGACTTTATTCTCACCTATTTATTTATTTATATATCTATTTTATTTTGAGCGACCCACCAACAACTTGACGCCTCCTTAGTGGTGCACTTATCAATGAGTCAATTAGTAGTCAAATTTTAAACAGGATAAAAGCAAAATGTTAGGACAAAACAATAGTCTCAACACACTTTCGAAATTTACGCTCTTCATTAGAAATATCAAGACTAACATTCCCACAAATAAGTTCTAAATGGTTATACGTCAGTTGTAGGCGTGTCATAGGTCTACACTTAGTCCTCACCAGCTGTCCTCTCCACAGAAAAGACACCTTTGAAAAGAAATGGTACCGCAAAAAACTTACGAGGTCACCGGAAAATCTACTATCGCTACGTCCTTCTGAGGCGATTGTTTGGTCGCCCTTTTGCGCGAGTCGCCGAATAAACAAAGGTGCACACTTCAGTCTTGTCGTCTTTAGCAGCAGGAAGGTTCTCTTAATACGCCTCGCCCCAGGGCATGCATCAGAAGTCTGGGTGGGACGATGGCATTGTGTTTCGAATAGCTTTCCCCGGAGGCAGTGTCGCTACCTAATCTCAATCAATGGCCCGCATGCGAAGACAACGTGTCAATGACGCGTGCTTGTTTCCAGGGTTACTTCGTCAACGCGCAACATGAAATTTCTCGCCGGTATCCTGCTCGTCGTCCTGACGGCTGAACTCGGTAAGAAAATGAACCCGCCATTCTCGATAATAGGTGACAGAACTTCCGAAACAATATATGGCAAGTTTTCATACCCTTTGCCAGATCAAGTCCGGCCGCAGCCAGCGCTACGATTTGATTCATCAAGCAGCACGAAAAGTGCATCATCGAGGCGCTAATTTTCATTGTGACTTTGCTTCCGCCGGATAAACCAATCGCGCGCGCAAAAAAAAAAAAAAGGCGCTGGATCAAATTACTTTTAGCGCGCGCGTTTGGTTCAACTGGCGATAGAAAACGCATAGAGACGACGGGCGCCGTGACGACGGACTCGGCGCTTTTGAACGTCTGCGTCCGATGGCTGCGTCGTCTGCTATCGGATTAAATCTCAGACGGCGTACGGTAACCATCACGTTACGTGGAATATTATTAACGCTGCATGAAACAAGAATACCAAAGCGCGAACTGTGTCTGCATCATCCTCACCAACAGGAGTTGTGTCAAATGGCCGAAAAATTGCGATCATATTTATTCAGTACTTCTGAACAGCAACAAAACAAAATCCCTAAGTATACACGACAATAAAGCACCGGTTATTACGCCTAGTCCACACACGTTTGTTGTGCAAACTTGTCCGCCTACAAAAAGAAGAGCTAATTTACGATTTATATAGCTTTTAATTACTGCGACGCAACGTTGCATCCATCACGGGTATGTTAGGCGACCTGCCACACTTCGTGACAACCTTTCGGTTCAGGTAAGTATATGTGTCCGAGCTCTGAGGTAAACAATTGGATGTTGAGTCGTATAAACACGACGCTTTGTGTGTTAATCTAAAATTACTTTTGCTGTTGCGTAGAAATCAAATAAAGCAATATATTATTTTTGGTACCTGAAATTGAGAACCAAGAGCACAAACAATGCACAAACTACATAGTATAGGAACTCGTTTTACGACGGAAAATATGCCTGTGCAGCGATGTTGAAGAGATAAGAACGGCTCTTTAACTACACCCTTATTTTGATTTCAAAATATGAAATTACTTAAAATGGAGCCTGGTAACTACCGCTAGTAGTGATATATAAATAAAAGGAAATGTTGCAAAAACTCCAAAATATTTTGACTGAAAACAGCTTGCTCCCACTCGCAATGTGGTTATCTGAAATGTAAATTGACTCAGCTAGCACTGGGAAATATAGTTAAAAAAGATGGAAATATTAAAATCAAGCTTATAAGAATAGGAATTTTGTCAATATAACGAAAGCTTTGGACTTACTAAACCATAACATATTACTAAAGAAATTGAACACATACAGTATTTGAAGAGCGTGCTTGAAATCAATGAAAAATTCTTACGACAAACAGCAGTTTTTCAATATCTGCAATCGGTTTGGCTATTGAGGTCCAAAGCTGCCACATGAAAAGTGAAGAGCTAGAAATGGGTCCTAACTCTGGTACTTGTGTGGCGATTTAGGGTCAAGGCATGCAAACTCTGGCCAAAGAAGGTGAAATTTGGCTTTATCTTGGCTTATTGTGGCCTATATGGCCCTAATGTACCAGTCAAAAAGTATATTTTGGGCTAAAAAAAATGTGCTACTTGGGTAACAACGCCCTAACGTGACTTTCATATCGGTTGTCAAAGGATGAATTTGTGTTCAAGATAAGAAATACTAATCAAATTTTATTTGCTGCAAAAAGTACAGTCGGGAGCAAAAGTTTTCGGGGCACGGGAGCGCGTGCCGAAATGGATCGCCGCGCCGTACGACGGCGCGCCGCCGCAGTAAGGAGCCGTGCTTTGCGCATGCGCGCCTTTCGTGCTCTATATCTTGTGTCGTTCGCTCGTTTCTTTTTGACGCACTCCTGATAACAGGAGTCGGCTCCAGGGGTGCAAGTTAGCACCTCGCTGACTGTCATGCTGCGTGTCTGCTGCGGCCGCGCCTCAGCCGCCGCGATTTGTGACGGAGCTAAGGCGTACTTATATAACGGAGCTCGCTCGGAGTTCGTCCACCTTGCGCGCCGTGTGTATGGGGCTGCGGTCGTGCTGCAACAGGTAGACGCCATCAGGAAATGGCCCGTCCAGGACGTAGGGCAGCAGAGTCTGTTCGATCATGTCGCAGTAGGCCGAGGCGTTGAAACGCCCATCGATCCGCACAAAGGGTGTAAGTCCATCCTTGCTGATGGCGCCACAGACGGACAGAGCACAGCGGCCACTCGATAGCACACCTTGTGTGTACTCCGGCAGGTATCTAGACAAGAAAGTTTTGCGAAAGCGGCGTAAAAATGTAAGCAGCATAACGTGTGAATTGTGTTTAATTTTAATCGTAACGTTTTGCTCTTTATGGTGTAAATATATGAGTTCCAACTTTTATAATTTGCGATACTTTATGGTGCCGAACTCGTGGAAAATTAGGGCCACAACACTAAAGGGTATCACAATAACGGTGTTGAATTGAGACTTGCATCATTGCATGCCGAAAGGAGTAAAGTTAGTTTGGGCAGCTCATAACGCAGAGGGATTACCCCTTCAAGACTTTATTTCAGTTAGCAAAGTGATTACTCATCCATACCTTCAATTAAAGGGCCGCCAAACACACTGCTGCTGGTCCCACCGGGTGCAGAACGTGGACTCATTCGCAAAGATGACTTGAGAAAAATCGTCCACATTCCACTGTCCTAGGGCTTGGGCAAATTCAAGCCTCTGCCGACGCTGCTTATCGGTTAGATGCGGCTTTTGTGCCGCCACGCAGTTGTGCAACCCCGCTTCGTTGAGGCGACGCCGTATCGTGTGGCAGGAGATAGTCGGCTGGCAGTTCGTCCCGAATTTCTCGTGCGCTCAAGAAAGGGACGGCTACTGCCGCGGCTACAGTTAGCCGTTGTTCTTCGTCGGTTTTTCTTGTTCGGTCAGAGCGATCGGCATCACAAATCCTGCCCTCTTCGCCCCAAAAAGCCTTAATAGTGCGGCTGACTTGCTGTTTTGGATCGACCTGTACGGCGACAGATCTCACGCTGCGACACCCCTTCTGTGCAGAGCCTAGCGATGAACCTTCTTTCGCTCAGCGGAACTCAAGGCGGCATTTTCGCACAATACAGAGCACTACCCAGATGAGTTGGTTAATATACGCTTTAGTGCATATCACCGGCCAATAGACAACCTGGGATCATTGCTGTCGAACGTAGGAAAGAGGTGTGTAATCAGTGCAAATGTCATAACACGCCCCTAAAACGTAAATAGCAAAAAATTAAAACAAAATTGTTGGTGAGCCCGCAGTTGAGCCCGACGCGAAATGTTATCTGACGAGTGACCCGCGCTGTGGGGGGAGGGGGTAACTAGGCCCTCCGTCACCCAGCGCGGTGGCTGAGGCAGCTGAAGCGGACGAGAGGCATGACAGCCAGCGAAACGGCAACTTGCGCCCCTGGCGCCGACTCCGGTCATCAGGAGCATTTTAATGCGGCGGCGCGCCGTCGGACGGCGCGGCGATGCATTTCGGCACCCGCTCCCGTGCCCCGCAAACTGTTGCTCCCGACTGCACATTAATTGGAGATACGCCGAATTTTTCATTTAACAATGCATAATTATTAGGTGTTTATACCGCGATAGTTCTCGTTCTCATCTCGATTACCAATTACATTGAAACCCTCCCACAATGCACGTGATTAGCAATATCTGCGATAAGATAGCGATTGATTTTACATATTACGTGACATATTTTGTTTCAAGCCATCGTGATGCTACGTCACTGTTTTGTATATACTATCGCGAACAGTTTGAGCGGGAATGACGAGCGCGTGGGCTTCGATACATGCTGTGCTATCTCGAGGCTGATCGATCGACGTAGTGAAAGGGGGGGGGGGGGGGGGGGGTAGTGCACATCGGAGTAAGCTCCGACTATCGGAGGCCCCATCTCCACTCCACAGTCCCGCACATACTGTTCACGGTAGTATTATATCTTTTATAGGATTAGGTTGTATTGTCTAACATATAGAACAGCGCTGAGACACCTACAAACGGCACAACATGCCGCAAAAAAAGCAATTTTATTTTGTAATAAAAAAAGTTTATTTTTGGGTATAGCCTATTAACTAAATCTTACAGCAGAACATCTGCAACACCCAGTGGCGTAGCCAGGAATTTTTTTCGTTTTCCGGGGGAGGGGGGGAGGGGGGGAGGTGGCTGGGATGTCCATGACTTGGAGCGTGGAGAAGGAGAGGGGGGGTCAAAATGTATGTGGATATTACACAGTCGGCTGGATGTCAGGGGGGGGGGGGGGCTGAAGCCCCATAAGCCCCCCTGGCTATGCCCCTGGCAACAAACACCATACGCCCACTTTACGAATTAAAATTAGTTCTAGCTTTGTGCAGTGTCCATTCACAAACTTCTCGGGCCCAAACATTGACTAACCGCTCAGTCCGTTTGCATAAATGTATCTTGAAGTTCCGCATATTCAAAGTGACTGCGGCGCTTTTTTATTAATCTAAGTTGCTACTAAGGTGTATAACGCTTTGCCGAAAAATCTAACCCCGATGTAATCACTACGAGCATTAACCCACATCTTGCCATCATATGTTCGATCGCGCGCATCTTTGGAAATGAACTGATCCTTCCCCTTTTAGATGACCTTCCCGATACATATATTTCACAATAATTTCTTCTCTGGATATCACAGCATACTATACGATTATCTTTGAATTTGTTTGCTAAGGATTTGTTATCTCCTTTTAGTGCCTTTTACTAAAATATATTCACGTCACCTACTTTGTAAATGTCTTTTTGTTTTGTATATATTTTGTGTCTAGTTACCTTACGTGTCATATTTTTCGTGTGTAATTCAATATTACCAATTTCAAAACTAGAACATGATTCAACTTATACATAATGATTGAAAACCCGAGACTGAGGTTTGAAAACGGAAAATCACGATTTTCCGTTTTCAAACCACAGTCTCAGGTTTTCAATCATTATGTATAACTTACACCAGCTCGCCTGCACTTTAACCGTTTTTTTCATGATTCAACTAATGTTTTAAAGACTTAGCTTACCGCATTGATTATTTTATTGAATTAAATTGCTTAATAACTTTACTAAAACAGCAATGACCCATAAATAGTTATATCTGAGAACTTCCGAATAAATAGCATTGATTTTACTTTAGTTTCAGACAAAAACAGCTGTATCAGACCAGGTAGAACCCCACACGGGGACATGGCAAGTGCTAGATATAGTGCGTGTCTCTAGGACAACCAACCAAGAACCGAAAAAAGGTGTTTTCACGAATGTATAATCCTCTCCATATACACCTTTTTTACATTAACACGTAATATAATAAGAAAATGTATACCAGCTTCATAATTCTAACAAAGACTGTCAATGACAAGCACAAAATGTGCGTTAGACCTTCAGGGAAAAAACGGATTTGTCGTTTAAAATCTCGTTAAGCTGTAAGCCTCGTTAAGCTGTGAGCCTACGCGTGCTTGCGACACGCCTGATTAAATTCAACTTTTGTTTAATTCCCCGCAGGATCATCCCAAGTTATGGAAAGCCACGGACAACATGGCGGAATGCAAGGTAAGTTTCTGTCTGGTAGGAAAAAATTCGAATCCATTTTGTTCAACTCAGCCTATTTTCATGGGGGTGCTATTTGACGAATTCTAGGTTTAGAAAACCGACGTAGGTTGATTAAGTAAATTCGGAAAAGAAGCAGTTGTGTGTCGATTTATTTGCCTATTTATTGATATTGCGGGTGCGTTGAAGGGCGACACAGTTGTTATACAAGAAACAGTGCATAAATAAGGATTAACATGGGGTATACGCTCGAGAGAAACATAGCATAGATACACTCTACGACTTTCTAAAACCCATTAAAGGGCAACTCCGGCCAAAACTCAAAATGAAACAAATTACTGGTATCGCTGTAGTGACACAAAATACGACCCCAGCCAAAATATTACGTCCGTGGGAAGCCGCATTCTCAACTAATGCCGATAATAAAAATGCGACCCGCCGCGAGCCGCTGCTCCTTAGCGGGCGACCAGCGGGTTGCCGATCGCTAAAGCAACATTGGGCCGTGACGTCAGTATCGTTATCTTTTTTTCCTCCGGTCCGGGCGTTGCGCGGAGTGCGCTTCTTTGAGCCGCTACCACCACTACTTCGGCTTGTGATTGGCGTGTTTAGCCATTGCTTTTATCTGTAGCCCGTGTAGCTTTGGTATATCCTTTTGTTTATTTGCTTGTGAGGACTCCAAGACTCGTTTTAGCGAGCACCTCGGTGCGACCAAGACTGCCCAGCTGCTCCTTGAAAGATGCCAAATGCAACTTGTAGCGCTGTGGGCTGCTCAAACAACCCGCTGCGCAACACGGAGGTGCTTTTTCACAAGTTTCCAACGGACCGGAAATTGGAGAAGGTGTGGGTGAACGCTGTTCGACGAGTGGACTTTGGACTTCGGCTTTTACGCGCCCTAGGAAAAAAAGAACCAAAAAACAGACGTGTACAGCCCAGCACACGTGTGTTCGGGCGCCACGGCCCGCGCCGGAGAGAATCAAAAATTTGTGTCTGGGACTGACCCGCAGTGCGGAAGCGAGAGAGCCCCCAGTACGTCACTGGCAGCGCGGCGTAGAGCAACGCCGTTCCATCCACAGAGCCCCGATGCCAATTTAGGCCAAGTGACGAGTACGGAAGACCGCACACACGGCGACAGCCGCAGAGTACGGCACCGAACGAGTTCACTCGTTTTCCAGTGGCCTGCGTTTGGGTATTCAGGCGACGAGTACGGCATAGCGCACGCACGGCGGCGGCCACCGAGTACGGCACCGTACGAGTTCACGGGTTTTCCAGTCTCTAGCTTTTGGGTAAACGCACTAACTCTTGCTACATAGGCTGGATAACAACCACGTATACAGAATTAAAACAAAATCAGCTTACCTCCTATCTTTAGACGGCCAGCGCAACAGAGGTAGGTGCCGCTCGGCCTGCGTACTCGCTGAACGAGAACGATCCTGACGTCACGTTCACATTTCCCGTGTTGCCGGGGCCTCGAGCGACTAGTTTCAGTTTTGTTGGCCGCCCCCCAAACAACACTTTGAGGCGTCGATATCTTTAAAATTACGCACAATAACGAGAAAAAAAATTACACCTTGCAATTCAGGGACGCTGACTGCACTAAAAACAGTCATAATCTCAAAATCAAAAGTATGGACTGGAGTTGCCCTTTAAATAACATTTCCTTTACAATTTCTTGCCCTTTGCACCTAAAGGGTTCCCAAAGATTTAAAGTGTTGGTCGAGCGGATCTGTGGTAACCAACTATGTAGGCTACCCGAAGCGCGCACTTTCCTGGAATTTGTTGCGGAAACGCTCCCAGTAAATTTCTGTGCTTAGAAGTTGTAACTAGGACGATCTCAGAAGCTCCCTGTCTTCTTTATTTATTCATAGATCTCGCGCACTCACTGCATGGCAGGGTGCAATTTATATAATGGAAAATTGTGTCCTCCGCATTTTCAGCACAAGCCTCCGATTTACGTAACGTGTTCCAGTCTCTGACTGTCCTAATTGAAAACGAATTAGGAAAGCCAGGGACTGGAACGTTACGATTGGTTCCAGAGTTTATAATATGAAACCGCCACAAAACGAAAGGGGGGGGGGAGGGGGGGGGAAGTGCGGAGAGTGTTTGTCTTGCGCATTGTAGAAAGACGTCACCAGAATTCTAAAAAAAAAAAAAAATGGTGTTCAGAGCTTGGCGAGTTGAGGTAGTGGTTTTTTCTTGGTTACCCATCTTTTATATAATTTGTGCGTCTGGCTTTCTTGTCCAATCCGGCTTTCTCGTCCCTCCCCATCTCCCCATTTCCTAAGTCACTCGGAAGCACTCGACACCAGTGTTTTTGAACAGGCTAGCGTTTCAAGTTCCCGGCAGAACTAGAAATTATAATTAAAACGGAAAATGAGGCGAAGCAGGGCTCATTCCGGGTAGACCGCTTTCGCGTCTTCTACAAATTTGAAGACGGCGAATCCTCGTCTTTAGCCAGATAGGGACATAAAAATCTGAGGGTGGAAGTCTTCCGCTACCTCACGACGCCCAGGAAAGGCGGCTCAATGATCCAGGACTTCCTCCCCGTCCATTAAGGCAGTATCACTGTATGTCTTTGGGAAGCATGACCTTGTTCGGAAAAAGAAATATTTCAGTATGTATCTAGATCTGTATTCCGAGGTACCTTATTTTTTTCAGTTTTTGCAAAAAGTATCTTAGGAATATCCCATGAGATAAAAAAAAGCGACAAATGTATCTCAGTATTTGTATTTCAGGATTCTCTTTTTAGTATCTCTGTCCAGCCCTGGACCGATGCAAACATACCATTGCGTCTGTGCTCTGTGGAATTAGGAAAATGACTCGTCGTATTTTAGTATAACCGAACATGGTTTATTTTTTGTGGAAGTAAGTAAAGTGAGCGAAGACATGTCCGTCTTCGACCGTCGTTCGAACAAGAAGAAACGGCCCGCACCAGGCGTCGGTCCAAAAAAAAAAAAAAAAAAAATTGGTTTGCTCTTTATGTTTATACTGCCTTGATGGAGATGCGCCTCAAAGGGTAATCGGTCTCTTAGCTGTAGATGAGAAATTTAGCCAGTGCAGTACAACCGCTAACCTGGGATTTTTAACGTGCATCACGCAGTAGTGATCACACGAACGCGTGCCGGTACGAAACTCATCCAGATCGAAACGGGCGGGGGCGGCGGGGATCGAACCCAGGAGGTTCCCAGCGCAAGCTTTCGCTCCACGCTCCGAGCTGAGACGCGTTAGCCCACTCGGCCACTTCCTCCCCCAGGCGTCGGTCCAAGAATGGGGCTCCTCTTGTATGACCCCACGGTGGGGCGCGACCCCCCGCGGCTCCCCATCCCTCTTCGCGGTTTCTTGGAGAGGAGCGCCCTGCCTCGGCCTCGGCTCGTCTTCGAAGTCCCTCCTTCTTCCCGGCTCGGGCATCCCCAAGTTCTCTTTTTATTTTACAACATGCTTTTTGCTGCCGACCGTCTTAAAAACGTCCCTGTCGGCGGCGCGGGTGAAGTGCGCGTTGAGGGGCGCTCTTGCCAACCATGCGTGTTCTGTTTACTCGGACTGGTCAGGGGGACGAGCAAGCCAGGCCGGAACGAATTATGGGAGTCGACAGGGCTCCCGGACTTTCCTCCTTTTAAGTATTGGGCAAAGGATTTGAGATGCTGGCTCCAGAGGAGAAGGTCGAAGGGAACCCTCGTGGTCGGTGGTCAGTTCGTGCGACAGTTTTCCTGTGCCTCAAGTGGATGCTGCAGCAGGCGTCGTGGTGCTCCCTAGACGCCGTCGATGCTAGTGAAATCTTATTCCAGACCTAAGCGTGAAGTCCGAGATGTCCTAGACATCTCGGACTTCCCGCAGCTTCTACGGTGTCCACCCTACCAGGAAGGCGTAATTCCGGTTGTCTCTTTATCCGCAACTGTTTAGTGGGCTACAACCGGGTGGTTAATGAAATGCGTCACGAAGTTGTCACTTTTCTTATTAACTTTATTGTCGGTGGTGGAGAGGCGAAATATGACTACTATCTGCAAATGTCGATTACCAAGCATAGGCGCTCCTTTCTGCCGCCGAATACTACGCCTAGCGTACATCGGATATGAGGGGCGATGAACGAGCTGTCACTGTCCTGGAGAAAGCTGATTCACCGCATTTAAAACGCAGGCAAACTGAACTTTTAGAAGAGTTTGTGGTAGGAGTGCGCTTTGCGGAGCAGTTTTATAGGTGGTAATGCTAAGTTTACTCCTATAGGAAGAATATTTTTGAACACGTATGCAGGTGAATTGGTAGACTAAGAAACGTCGGTGCAAGTACCGGTAACCTTGACCTGTGTCGGTGGACGGACGAATAAATGGGGGTCGCTAACCGATGAGGAGTCCTTTTTTTTTAGAAGGAAACTGGATGACGAGGCTGACTGTTCGAGAAAAGCTCGATAGAAGTGGCAAACCGAGCGTTCTTGGTAAGTCCTTCCAAATTGCGCTCGTACATTTTTTTTCGTAACTTTTCCCGATTTATATTTCGGCCAAGAATATGCAGCCGCTACTGTTTCACGTTTGGACAACATGGAAGTGCCCTTTGGCTATCTTTACGACCAATAAATATAAAAGCCGCTGTATTAAAAAAAAAAAAGAATTCATATGAACCTGATGATCGATATCTCATGACAGTTAGGAAGAAACCACGTGAGATTATTTTACGCAGTTTTCTAATTGAAGAATGGAAAAAAAAAAAAACTGGATGCTTGATCTTGATTCTCGGCTAGAGTTTAAATGTTAGATGATGGATAAGTGCCATTATATTTTCTCACTTTACTTTGCTCATGTCCAAAATATGGCTATTTGAATAATTGGATGTGGCGCCCAGCAGCCCACAATATGTTGTTTATTATATTGCCGCGGTTGAAAAAGGGTCGACACGTATAAAACTGAAAATAAAGATTGAATCGGCGTACTTGTGCCAGAAACAAATGAAAGAACGAGCGTCGATAAAGCAGCAGCGAGCGTCGAATTCGGCAGCAGCGAGAGTCGAGGCGTCCGCGTAACAGCTGGCTAGCGCGAGAGCCTCTGACTCAGTAAGGTCATACTGGGCTCCCTATCTATTACACCCGACATCTCAAACGTTTGATCCTAGAATGTTCGAGCGTCGCACTAGGTCGAGACTCACTCGCCAAGGCTGTGTCGGGTTCCTTAAATATTATGCTCGGGTAAGAGTAGACACGAATCTTCTAGAAGTACGGAGAAGCCAATCCTCTCGGCCGTGCACGCGGCGATTTGAGTGAAACTCGCGCATAAAATTACCTTCAATAACTTAAAATCGCAAAGCCCATAAATGAAGCTACTTATTTTTTTTTATTTTCCTTCATATAAGATTTTTAAACGTGAAATGGGAAAAGGGTCATATAGGTGCATAAGTTTTGTTTTTTCAGTAAGGTTCCATGAATGACAGACCTCACTTAAATGATGTCGAACCGTCTACATTACCGTGGTATATAAAATACGTATCCTTGAACCTTTAAAGAAGATAAATTACGTGTAGCGTAAGCATAGCATAGGCAAGCGTAATGTTTAGGTTTAAAACGACTCTGGTTTTTATGGATTCCGTGTTGCAGTTCGTTTTGCGATCGAAGCTTCGGTTTACGATAGCCGAGGGTCACGATAAATAAACAAAGCAGGCTGGAAATTTGGTTTGTGGACTCCACGAAAATATCACTTAGGTCAGTCAGGTAATGTTGGCATCATCTGCCCTTTTATTGCTTCTCAACACGAGGTAGAAAACCTGCCGCATTTTATTGTTCATGAACATATAATATATGACGTTTCTGCCTACAGGTGCCGAGTACGATCACATGTTCAAGACAATTGAAGGTGAGGACAAAGATAACCAAATAAACGAGCGAATAATCTGGTTTTGTATTTTGCGGGCGGGTTTAAGCCGCGTCGGTGCGTCACACCGCATATCTGAATCAAATTTTGACTGCACAAAGTCGGTATCCTCCACCCTCCGGTACCTGCTAAAATTGTCTGGTGCCGGGTACGTAGTTTACGAGCAGCATGTAAATTTGGTTGACGGCGAATGGGGCATGGGGATGGCTGTTGGAGACAAGTGCATTTTGGGTGTCGGTTCCCTGTGGCATATACCACGCTTCCCCACAGTGGACATGCCAGTTTTGATGGCGCTCATGTTCTGTTTCTCGTTCTCCGGGCCGTGATCCGCTCCCAAGGCTGTTTGGAGGACCAAATGAGTCCGACTGAAAGGGCGCTGAATATGCCCCCTTTCTACCAGGTGTTTTCAGTTCAGCGAATGCTACGCTTCAGCGGCCCGACACCTGCATTTTCTTCTGTCATGATAGGTTTACTATGAACGGGTTGTTTTCGAGCGCTGTCCTAGCCTAAGACATTCGAATAAATAATCCAATGAACGGAGCGAAATTGAACTTTTCACGAAAGAGTCTTCCGCTCGTGCATCTATGAAACTCCATTTGTAAATAGAACAGCTTGAACTTTAGAATTATACTTGAACACGAAGACATTTCAGCGCCACAACCATCCTTACCAGCAACAACAATCCTCATGCACGCGAGATGCTCGAGGTGCTCGCTATCGAGAAACACGGAAGATTTCGTCAACACACAAGGAAGACAATTCCTACGAGGTGTCACGCCCCCATCAACAACAGCAGGAGCTTGTGAAGAGTCAGTTAAAATGCAACATTTTTTAGGTATTTCTGTGTAATTTTTCTGTATAATTTTGTAGAAGCGTAATTTTCAAGAATAATCTTTTAGTGCAATAGGCGTTTCATGTGCGTAAAAGGAATCTCGTGCTCTATTTTGGCGTCTGACTGAAGAAGCAAACGCGGGACGAAGAATTTTACACTAAAACACGTTTGGTAGTCAGCTGTTTCTCCTCTCATGTCCTTTCTTTCTTCGTGTTAAAGTATTACCCTAAAGTTCAAGCTGATTGTTTACAAGTATGTACCAACACGCTCAACTCTTAACCGTTTTATAATACTCCAATTCAACGAGTGTGGTGTTTGGCGAAAAAAATATAAGCCTTCAAAATCCCGTGCTTTTGTTTTCTATGCACAATGTGAAGACCAAAAGAAACCAACTGGTTAATGCTGCTACTCACAGACGGTACGACACAGCTTCTGGTCTGCTGGATCTGCTTTTGGATGTTCGTCACGAAGCAGCTTCTGATTTATGTTGTGCCGTCTGTGGGTAGCAGCGTCAGCCAGATGGTTGACGCCGCTAATGACGTTGATTTCTTTATCAATGCCAGATTCATTTTTGAGCACTAAACTTGTTAACATTGCGACTGTTACTTTTATTAGAACCTGCGATAAAACAATTTTGGATACAATAAGTGGTGGACGATTAATGTGGATATTTTTTGCAGATCGATCTGTCGCTCTTATGAATGCCCTTCATTTCTTACGATACCATGGTAAGTCTCCTGATGCGAGAGAAAAAAGCGGTCAATATTTAAATCTCCTCCCCAAGACGATTATATCAGAGTTGATCTTTTATCGTGCTTTTTACATTTTTGGGGAAGGTCGAGTTTTGACTTTCATTCACGATGTCGCGTGCTTATTGATCTGAGGATAGGCTAAATGAAAGGTAAAATTTATTAATTTTGTTTACTATTTCTCTCTAGTATCTTCAGTATTCTTCAGATAAGACAACAGTTGATGAGGCACAAAATATTTGGATGACACCCAGACAGCTATGCCAGATTTTAAGTTCATAAAACCTTTCATCTTTCTAACAAAAAACTGTACAAAACAAAGAGGAAATTGTATATCTTGAGATTCTGCGTTTTTCTTAGATTACACATGCTAATGTTCGCAACATACTACTATTAGATTGAGAGCTTTCATGCGAAAAGAAAACAACAAAAAAAACGATTATTCAAAACGGCGGACGGCCCTTAAACACCATGCACAGAAAAAAAAAATACAAACCCGCTTAAATAAGACGCTTCCTTAGGAGCGATAGATCCTGTATAAAAGCATTTTTAAATTTTTATATTGCAGCACAAGGCATGGACGCAGCAGGAAACGTGAGAAGTGAGTAATAAATTAAATGCTTATCCGTAAACTTTTGAGTTTGACTTAAACTGAATTATATTAGACAGAAGTCTGTCTGCTTAGGTTAAAATTAGGGTAGAAAGGAGTAACCACCAAGTCTTGTTTGTGCATTTTGGCACCTGAAGGCATTAGACAACACCAAAATATGACGCTAGAGATTGGGATAGAAGGCGAAACTTTGAGAACATAACGTCGGCTGGATCAAAAGATATTTGAGAATGACGAAATTTCTTTATGAACCGACGTCTTCATAAACCCAATATCATCAAAACAAGAAATGACACTGAGGGGCCCCTGTAGTACATATTTCAGTGAAAAAAACTTGTCAGGAAGAAAGAAAGCAATATCCTCTTTCTCGCTAAGAAGGTTTTTTCACTAAAATAGTGCTACATGATCCCACAGTGTAACTTCTTTTTTTTAACAATATAAGGCTTAGGTGGACGTCGGGGTATAGAAAATTGTCGTTTTTCTCAATTATCTTTCTATCATGGCAACGTCATGTTCTGAAGCTACCGTGTTTTATCTGAACCACCGGCGGCACATTCTGACGAAGTTTGAGCTTTCTGCGATGCGTAGTTTTTTTACCCGGGCCGAAGAACACGTCTCTCGTTTCTCGGAAACTCACTGTACTTCCGGTACTTAATCTTAAAATCCTGCGCGTTCACAGCTTACAAGAACCCATTCAAAACAAATCACTGCGATAAGGACAGCGGGTGAAGCCACTAGCGAGGTCGAAAACCATTGTTTGTATAGAAATGCCTTCCGCTCTGGTACATTGATGAAGTGTGATGATCTGGAAGACGACGAAGAAGAGGAGTAGGGCGGGACTGGGAGAGGCACGAGGCAGGAACTTGGCAGCGCCCCGAAAAAGCCGGTTGCGCGTATGGCATCGTAAAAAAGCTGAACTGCGCAAGGAGTTGGGCGGTGCATGGAACTATACGTGGCTTGCACATGACGTCATTTCCGATGCCCTCCAGAGAAAAGGGGAAGAAGGAGCTCCCCTCTTATCTGGATCCTCCTTTGTGCCTCTCGAATTTGCACAGGCGTCGCTATTCTCCTCCCAGAAGAATATAGAAGATTAATCTGTCACACAAACTTCTTACAAAAGCAGCTTCTCTCTCCTCCTCTTACATGGTGTTCAAAAGTATGCGATGTGACGTCAGTGCAAGGAGCCTATTGGGGAGGAGGAGCGACCGTGACGCCCCAAGTGGTTAACTTTAGAACTACACGGATGGGGACAACAAATACAATGACTCAACGCTCGGCCAACATAACCGAACGCGGCGTCAGCGTTCGGCTGGAGTTCGTGTTCTCCGGTGAGGGGAAGGAGGGGCTCTTTTGTTTCTACTCCGGCCCGCATGAACAATGCAGCATGCACGGTTCCATCTCAGCATAAAAGCCGAAGTGGGTCAAGCTCGCATTCTTTGATGATAGATCCGGCACTTAACGTCGTTTCGACGATTGTTAGTATTTTTTACATTAAACTGTGCCTCGCGCTCTAGGCATGTGCACAGGCCTTGTGTTGAGTAAACACCGAGAATGGGGACAACAAACGGGTTAGAGCGCCCCCTATAGTTCGATCTCCTGCCCAATAGTCGGTGACTTCGCAAGAAGGTAGGGCGAGGGAAAAGAAGGTGGGAAAGGCCACCTTCTTTTGCGATGCGTCCGCTTTCTTATTTCTAATCTTCCCTTCCCTCGCCCTACCTTGTTAACCTTTAGTTAACCTGAAACATACTATAGTGTGGCCTCGAGAACCGATCAACAGAAACGCCCACAACTTGTAGGAATTCCCTCGCTGCTAGCCGTCTCGGAGAATGGTTCAATGCACTGGTTCAGCAACACGTAGGCATTTATTGACCGTTATCGCCCTTCGCCGCAATCCCAAGAGCCGCCGGGCATACGCTGCGACAGCCTTTCATGAGCGGCGGAACGCCGCTCACGTGGCCAATTTAACTTGGAGCCCTCGAGGTGGAAATGACTATGGAAGATTTGGCAATCCTGGGGGGCTATGTTCGACAAATGTTTCGTTTCTTCTGAAAAGAAACGGAAGTGACGGAACTGACGATATCGCGTCTGATTGGTTAGAGGCTCAAATGACGGAAGTTCCCTCTTTCGTCATTTGAGCCTCTAGCCAATCAGACGCGATATCGTCATTTTTGTCACTTCTGTTTCTTTTTAGAAGAAACGAAACATTTGTCGAACATAGCTCCCCTGGTCCAACGCTTTGGATTCCCAGGTTGCATAAACCAACTTCGGTGGCGTTTTGAATCAAGGCCATTCAACACCGATTCATAACTTTGGCGTTGTCCCGAAGGTTTGAAGGATATCAGCAAACTGCAACGGAAGGCAACCAACTGACGTTCAGGATCACATGAAGGACGGTGGCATCAACGACAGCAGGGTCCTCTAATAGGCCGATCTCACAGTCACTGTCATTACGCCACAGCGGCCGCTATCCATCATGGGATCCTACATGCGCGGTAACCCCGCTGAGGGTCCGCGCGATCAGAGTACGAAGGGGACCCAATTGCCTCGTGCAGTGGCGCCTGTTTCTTATGGGCTGCAGTAATGACTGCGTGACGCATGCGTGGAACGCCTAAGGAGATCGGTTTAGTGCGGCTGGATATGAGAACATATGTGGGACCAAACTAGACTCGTACATTTATTTTTACAATTACTCTTTATTATTTCAATATTGAATATATTCTTCTAATTGGTCAGTTGTTTAACTGTTAAACTCATTCGGCTGTCTGACCTCATCCATTACATGTCAGCGAGTAAAACGCCGGGATCATTGCACCTCCGAAATTCGCTCGTTTGAGTGTAAGTGGTCTTGGCCGGATCTCGTCATTCAGAGGACGCTTTCCGTGGATCCATTTCAGTGGTCCCCGTTGCGCTGTGGGGAGATGCAGGTGCACCGAAAAGTTTAAGCTTGTATCTATACCTCCAATATTCATTAGTTTAGTCCATTTGTTGAGCAAGTTTATTACCTATAGTCTGCGGTATGTCGGACCGGTTTTGTTCAGTATACATTGGGGCGTCAACTAAGAACGATAATCAGATGGAAGACTACATTCCCATGTACTCTTTTAAATAAGTGGGCGTACTAAGGGTAATAAGTTTTCTAGTAGGCATATCGGGAAAGTGTGGCAGGCTCATTTTAGGATACACTGCAATTCTCCACTCCGTAGAGAATTGATGAAGTATCCCCGAGTGAGATGAGGTTACCGTGGTAATCTCATGTGGCGATGTGGGCTGCCCGCGTTGGCCCACTGTGGGCTCCATGAGAAGGGCCCTTGTGGGCTGACCAAGGAGACCCGCTGCGGGCTCCATGAGAAGGGCCCTTGTGGGCTGACCAAGGAGACCCGCTGCGGGTTCCACGAGGCAGGCGAGGTGGGCTGGATCAAATGGGCGCCATTTAGGCCCGACTTCCCAAAGCGACGTGAAATACGTGGGCTGCCCAATCAGGACTCGCGTCGACCCCCCTTTCAGCGTCCAATTCTTGCTACTTGTGTGGTTCGGTGCTTTTATCGGCCAACTGTCCGCGGAGAAATGTTGAGATGTTTCGGAGCCGCCATGTTCTCCGTTTCTCAAGTCGTCGGTGAATATAAAAATGCATTGCAAAGAGCGCTCCGAAATAGTTTCACGAAGGGATCAGTTTGGGTTGAACGATTCCCGCGTATTTTTTGTTGAAACGATTATTTCACTTGACTTCATTTAAGCCTCGCTTTGTTTCTTTTTGTTCGTAGACCCCGAACTCGACCAACACTTTGAGCGTCTCCAAGGTGAGATTCCCTCCGCATGTGTCGACAGTTTCGGACAGCAGCATTAGCGCTGTCGCAGAATTGCATGTGCTGTACGGGAGAAGATTAAAGCGCGGTCATTTTTAAGAGCGTTAGCTCGGGCGTGCATTTCGGTTCTGTCCATAACGGGTTCTTGTTTACTTTCCACAGAGAGAATTCTGAACCTGTATGGAAGTGTCTTTGCCCTCCACGGTAAAGGTACGAAGAACGAGAAACCGTGATCACTTTTTTCTCTTCGTTCAGCACCTATCTTAACACAGAACAAGTTTCATCAGCCAGATTTTATGAGAAAAGCGTCTGGAAAAACCATCATAGAAAGCCGCCACGAAGGACCGTGACGTCATGTAACACCAGCATGTCACATGAAACCCTGACGCCATGTGACGCCATAACGTCAGGTGACATCGTAAGCTCATGTGACATTATCACGTCGCGAGACGTCGTAAAGTAACAGAGGCATTTGACGTCGCCGTGCCACGTGACGTTAGGAAGCGACGTGACACCATGTGGCGCCATGGAGTCATGCGACCCCGTGACGTCACCTGACGTTGAGGTATTTAGAATGTGCTGACCTCATTCACAACGCAACCTGTGCCGCCCGGTCTTTTGTGAGTGTGATCAAGCTGGTGTAATCGTTCTTTCCAGACATTCCTTCGAGACCCAAGTTCCTAGTCTTATTTGTTAACGGATTACAAAGGGTTCAGGCGTGCTGCATAAGGTTATTTTACTCACTGGCGAACGAGATCTTTAAACTGAGAAAAGAAGGAAATAGAGAACACCTGAAGCACGTCGGGGACGTTGAGAATGCAGTATGGCGCACGTTACTGAAAAAAGTGTAATCGATTACAATTGGAAGT
This sequence comes from Ixodes persulcatus, assembly GCA_013358835.2. Taxonomy (NCBI): domain Eukaryota; kingdom Metazoa; phylum Arthropoda; class Arachnida; order Ixodida; family Ixodidae; genus Ixodes; species Ixodes persulcatus. The sequence continues at coordinate 266,760 of JABSTQ010010622.1, forward strand.
ACTCCCGGTTAAAAAGCAATTACTATATTACTTAAGAAAAGTTATTGGTCGTTACTCGAAGAAGTAATCATAACTTTTCCGATTTCTTCAGATTTTCAAACAACTAATTTTGGCAGGTTTAAAAACGTGTATCTCGTACTGTTCATTATTGTAAAAGTATCACCGACTTACGAACTACTCATCCTCTCAATCCACCAATTTTGGTAAACCTTTCTCATGTCGGAGATTTGGTTAGAGGTATCCTTGCTAGGTAACTCTGAGAAACTTTGTGAGCCATTAGAAAGGGGGAGGGGGGAAATATTGTAAAGTTTACAAGTAATTTTATTACTTCCAAAAGTAGTCAGGTTACTCGTGTTGAATGATTATAAAATTACCAAAAAGTTAATGGATCACAAGTAATTTGATTACCAGTAATTCGTACCATTGAGATCTGAATTTACCCTTGGCTCTTCGTTTAGTGTACCACTGACAATACAGACTTTGCTTTTTTTTATTCATCCAAACAAATGGACATGATTCTTACGCACAGCCACTGAACTAAAAAGTTTCAAAACTGCATTAAAGGGCCCTGAAATGACTTTCTTATTAATTTTTAATTTGCACCGAACCTGAGCGCAGTGAACGTAGTAACTTAATGAAACTTTTCTTTTCTCGAATTTTGCTTTATTTTAAAAGTTATAGGCAAGCTAAAATTACAAAAACAAGAAAAAAATAACCTCCGTCATGACGTTCTTGGTTGCTTGAGTGGCCGTGAACTAGAGGAGGGGTAGTGAGCTGAGCGAGCGCTCACAGCTGCCGCACTCCGTGTCGACGGCTCGAGAGGGCGCAACTAAAGCATGTGCTGGATAGGCTGTATGAAGCGGGCAGCCAGGGCGGCTCGCATTGCATTTGCTGCGCGATTAAACACTTATTCAGCCTGACACTTCATTGGCCACAAACAACAGCAAACACGGGGTAAAGATCAGTTCAGAACGGGAGCCACTTCGCTCTGCCGTACCACGAAACGGCCAAACCGCCAGACAAGCTGCTCGCGGAAGGCATTCGGAACGCTCCGCTGGGCCGATCGGATCCTCCAGTCCCTACTACCGCAGCGTCGCCGCGTACATCCGGGACCTTTCCGTGTCGGCGCCTAATCCCACTACTCCTTTCTAGTACGCGCCGCCTTTTCCACCTCTTGGAGGCGGGTATGTCGACGGGTCATTTCTTGTTTCCGTACTTTACAAACTGCATTTGTTTCTTTTCTGATTTAAAATCGTGAACAAAATCTACATTTATAAATATTTGGAACGGTTCGCGCCACTTATATTTTGTATTTGGACAAAAAAGAAGCTTTTAGCGGCTCTGACCAGCAGTAAGCCCAGGACCTAAGACGTCACATTTCGCGCGCTTTCGGCAATGCGGGTCGCCCCCGTAGGTGGAGGAGGTTTCCGCGTCGTCCGGTTAAAGTATGACGCACTAATATTTAGTTACTCTCTCCGTGCCCGCTGACTTGCCCGAACCCAAGAGACGTGGAAACCGCAAAAAGGTAGACGCTTAAATATGATTGCAGGGCCCCTTTAAGGCGCCGAAAAATAAGTATAAAACCCCGCTCGAGTCGATAATGAAGATGGCGAGCTGGCTTCTTCTGGTTGTTTCTTACTGCTTCAAAACGGACAGTCGTAATGCTATGACGCGCGCGCTTCGTCTTGTACTCCCGCATCCTACGTGTCCATCTTCGCCTTCATCGGGTTCGGTCTATCGGGTTTCCATCAAACATCTTCCTATGGCACCAACCCCAACGTAACAAAACAAAAAAAAAAAAAAAACTCAGCTTTCCAATCCTAGAGATATTACTTTGCATGTATCAAGTCTAATAAAAAAAACAAAAAATGAAAGCCGTTTACAACTCCCTGTAACGCCGAATTGGAGCGCAGCTCTTGAGGAGGAGGAGGAGGGAAGGGTACTCAGGGGAGGGTATACCCCTCCTCATCGGCCTGCTTCTCCTTCTCCCCTCATCCTTCAATCTCCTCCGGGGGGGGGGGGGGGGGTCACGTGACCTTGGGGGGGGGGGGGGGGGCTCGCGCGGTGCATGTCCCAACATGCACCGCGCGGTTACGCCGACGGCGACGCCGCTCAAGCCGGAAACGGGCGCCTAAGAGCTGCGCTCTAAAAACGTCACAGCTGACTTTCCGGTAACTATCAGTACAGTGGTGAAGCCGTCGAAAGCCGCCATATTGAGAGTAAGCAGAACGCGTGGAGAGGTCGGAGTGTTTCCCTCTGCCACGCCAGGGCTGTTTTCCTCGTATATCGAAAGAAGCTGCGAAACCGCAATACCGGGAAAAAAGAAATTATGCGTTTTTTAATTTTTGTTGTTGGTGTGACGCAATCCTGAAGCGTTTGAGACAATAATATATATCTTCGGGTGTCATGCACTATAATTATTGTAATCAGTTCGTGCTGGCGTGTTCCAGGGACTCTCTCAGTCATTGAACCGCTCGAATGCTATAACCATTAAACACCGCAATGTTATGGCGCCAATCTTACTGAACATTTAATCGTGTTAGAGGATGTTGAACGACTGCAATTGCAGTATTATAGTCAGGCTCACAAAATCGGTGTCAAAGTGGTGTAAATAAATGAAAGTCGGTCCAGCCGATAGGAGCGCGAGTCCACTATTATTTATGAATCAACAACAAAGGCATAGTGTATATTTTTTGTGTACAATGTGAATTCACCAATGCTATCTGGTTCATGTCCACACAGCGCTTCACCACGGAGCGCCTGGCTTTGCCCGATCCATGGGTAAGTTAGAAGCCTCATTCCCCTAATCGGGACAGCATGCCCACGCTTTTTTATATATTTACATTTGACAGAGTAAACTATTAAAACTGGATTGATTGCTTTGAACTAGATTTTTAACTATAGCTGAGATGCTGCAGAATGTTGAACTAGGATACTGTGCAAAGATTAAGATTTCTGGACTCGCTCCTCCTTCAGAGCCTCGGGTAGTCTCGAAATTAAAATGACTAAAAGTAGAAGCAAATTCACACCCAAGCTTTCACGCTAAAATACATCATAAGCAATGTTTTAAAATCGGGATCACAAGACGTATATACGTCTTCTGAATTTGTTACACAGCAGCGATAGGGTTTTAGGGATACCAAACCGTTATATTATTTATGTTCGCCCGCCCGGAGACCCCTAGATGGCCGATTAAAGCTGGGAACACAACATTAAGTCAGAAAAGAGCGCGTCAAAAAAGGCGAAATCAAATTAGACTTTCGTGTTTTGACAGCATAATTTTGTTCTGTCTTTGAGTTACGACGACACAAGTTCACGCTGCGGATGAGAAATTTTGCTAGTGCAATACTGACCTGGGTGGAGTCCTTAACGTGCTTCACGCGGGAGTGATACAGGACCGCACGACAGTACAATGCTCACCCCGACCGAAGCGAACAGGGGTGGAAGTCGAACCCTGGATCCTTGGGTCTAGCAGCGGGAGCTTTCGCTGCACGCCTTCTGAAAGGCGCTGCGCCAACACCGTGGCTACCGTTGACCCACGCACATAATCGGAGCATCCCCCTTTGTATTGGGAAGGACGCCCGGCGTCATTTATTGTCGGGGACACCAGCCTAGAGGGCGGGAACAGCCGTCTCTGCTGTTTTGGCGAATACGGTATCTCGGTGCGCCGGCGGCAGCCCCCTATCACAGTGCCGCGTGAATGCCCGACAGCGCGGATAAGCTCATGCGTTCTTTCGGACGTGCATCACCACGTCGCTAGGGGTGGATTTCGGGCTGCAGGCGCGCTGTGAAATGCAAATGAGGAGAGCATAACGCATTCTCATAATAAACCCACCTCTAAGGAGGCGTTAAGCTGTTGGTGGGTCACTGAAAATAAGAATAAATAAATAAATAAATAAAGTATTTATCATTTTCTTCGGGCAGAAAGAGCTTTTCCCGCGTGAGCTACTCTCGCAGTGTGTGAGCTCTGGACGCTAAGGAGTTTCTTCTTTGAACAACCGGGCATGGCTTACTTCGAATGCTTTTGTCGTTTTTTCATTGATTATGGCTGTCGTGATCGGGTGTTGCAGGAAACCCCAGATTTTTACCCGCAGTGAATTTTCGTCGTGACATAACTTATTGGAGGCTTGTGATTTCCAGGAAGCCATGGCGGACCGAAATGAGGCGGCGACATTGCTGGGCTCGTCGGAGCCAACAAGCATTGAGAAGAAGGAAGCTGATATGGTGGTGGGAATCTTAAAATGACCATGAAAAATATCTCTGTAATTCGGCTCAATAATGCTCAGGATAAACCAACTTCATTCATAAGGCAGTGAACGTGGTATGTTTCCTGTTACACGGAGTTGGTTTTACAAGACCGAATAAAAACTAATCTTCCATAAGACACAAATGTTTTTTAGGATGCCTGTCTACGCGGAATCTTTCATGATCCGGAGAAAGTTTCGTTTCAGAAACACAAACAAAAGGCTATATCTGCGTGATTCATAATCCTGTGGCTAGGATTTTGCTGCAGGCGGAACAAGAAGGTAGTGTTGCCGTTGGGCGGTTGATGAAATTAGCCAAAATAGAACTGAAATGTAGCCAAAAAGTTTCATTTATTTGCCGTTACCGTATTTATAAAAAAAAGGTAATTAAATTGAAAAAAAAAGTGAAAGCCGTTTACAACTCCCTGTAACGCCGAATTGGAGCGCAGCTCTTGAGGAGGTGGAAGGAAGGGTACTCAGGGGAGGGTCTACCCCTCCTCCTGCTCCTCCTCCTCCTCCTCACCTCATTCTTCAATCTCCTCCGGGGGGGGGGGGAGGAGAGGTCACGTGACCTCGGGGGGAGGGGGGTCACGTGACCCCGCCTCTCCCACCCGAGGTCACGTGACCCCGGGGGGGGGGGGGCTGGCGCGGTGCATTATGGGACGTTTCCCATAATGCACCTCGGGGGGGGGGGGTCACGTGACCTCGAGGGAGGGGGGGGGGGTCACGCGGTCTCGGGGGGGGGGGGGGGGGGCTCGCGCGGTGCATTATGGGAAATGTCCCATAATGCACTGGGCGAGCCCCCCCCCCCCCCCCCCCCCCGAGGTCACGTGACCCCGGGGGGGGGGGCTCGCGCGGTGCATTATGGGACATTTCCCATAATGCACCGCGCGGTTACGCCGACGGCGACGGCGACGCCGCTCAAGCCGGAAACGGGCGCCTAAGAGCTGCGCTCTAAAAACAATGTGCACCCTTAGTGAACGTGAATAAGCGCTGCCACAGCGAGGGTGATTGAGGTTCATCCTTAAGGAACCCGATGTGTTCGTCAAGAGCTGTTTCGAAATTGACATAATTTTGAGACAACATTCTCAGTCTCAGGATTGCCACAATGAACGTCCAGCTGCATCTTGTTTCTTAGTTCAGTATTCGTCTTCGAAGCTTGAGAAAACACGCGCTCACAATCCGCGTTCGATATGAGAAGTGACAGGATTGTCTGAGCACCTTCTGCGAGATGGAAAGGCATATGCCAGGCACGCTCTCGTCACTTCCGGCTCTGTGCCGGAAGTGACCTCCTCTCCAGCGTTTGCTTTGCTAAAGTGAAAAGATGTGAGCGGAGCTTTCGCTTCGTTCTTGACCTGTAACCGACTATGAGCAGGTTGTATTTCCCGAGGTGCCAGAAACTGACTTCAGGGGCCGGATTTTTTATTCTGGCAGAACGAGAAGAACATCCGAAAGAGTAAGGTGGTCGTCTCATTATATAGGCGCGATGTTAGGCGCTCCCAATGGTTTCTGGGTTCACGTATTTATATACACTTGATTCAGCCGCACCCCTAGGTGCGGCTGAATCAAGTCGGTGTCGCCGAATCAATCGGCGACACCGACCGACAGGTTCGTGTCGGTCGGTGTCTCCGAACGCGTGGTTGGTCGTGGGCCACTAGCATATCCAGGAATCTTTTTCGGGTGGGGGGGGGGGGGGGGGGGAGGGGGAGGTGCTGGGGTGGCTTGGATGTCCATAACTTAGGATGCGGAGGGGGGGGGGGGGGCAAAATGCAGGTATATATTATTGGGTCAGATGGGTTTCGGGGGCGGGGGTGGGTGGGGTGCAGGAACATCCGATAAGCCTCCCCGTTGGCTACACCACTGCCGCAGCTGTTGCCGAATTTTCGCAGTAATATTTCTGCTGCGGGTGACGTCCCTTCGTCGCACATTTATGTCGATATAAGAGTGGCAACTTGGCCGAATCGGTAATGCATTACAAAGAAAAAAAACCCCGAAAATTAGACTAAGGACGAATGAGAGGAATGTAGACGACAAGCGCTGACTTACAACTGCTTTTTAATTAGAAGAAACATAAAACCCTCGAACCACCAAAACAAAAAAACACCGCCAATCTTATCATTGTGATTACAATCTTGCTTCGTAACGGCACATATAAGCAATCGCGCTGCTAAACAAGGCAATGGACGGCGAACTGACACACATACCAACCTCGCACCTTGACATGACCAAAGCCTCCGTAATCTTCCTCGTTCTTTGGTTAGTGTGCCACGTCACAATGGCGGTGTGAGTAAAGAGTGGCGGACACCCGCACCTGGCACAGTGTACCGCCAAGTGGCCGGAGGGAAATCTTATGGCCAGATCATAACGGTATCCGCTTTTGCGCGTGATAGTTTCGGTGTGATGACTTGTGCAGTCATCTGTTATTCCGCCGACGACTGCTTAACGTCCCCGCGCTTAGCCGAGCCGAGCGTGTAGGCGAGGTGCCCGTGAATACCAAACCTTTTGTTATCGACCCCGTGAACCCCGTGAAAAGACAACGGAAATCCTTTTCCGATATGAATAGGATGGTGACAGATGTTGCTAAGTTTCTGTGGCAGCGAGTAAAGTGACGGTTAGAATAAGGCTCCCCGTCCTCCTACCCGTGGTTTTACCGCTTTGGGAGATATTAAAGTCGCACCTTCCCCTGGAAGGGTCCTAATCCTTGGTCCAAAGTTCTGTCTTCAGCCGATACTCTAACGTCCTCAATTCCTGCTGCTCTCCTGAAGCGTAGAAAGCAAGTCCAACGAAGACGGCAAACCATGCTGCGTGTCGGAATGTGTGGATGCTTTTCAGAGCCTGGACAGGCAACGCAAAGAATTCTTTGATCCTCGTCTACTGGTTAATTTTGCTGTTGATAATTAGCTGCGTGTCTTAGAAGCAAACGAGGAAGCATTGTTCGTGCTTTTGTCGAAAGAAATCTATCAAGAGAGAGCAAGTGGTGCTGTCATAGATCACGTTCGACATATCGCGCTACCCTGAAGCCACTCAGGTATCAGACACTAGAACTTTGAGTGCAAATGTTGCTGACCACGCAAGCTAAAAGCATAAAAAAGCATCAGGTTTGCACCTAGAGATTTTCTTTAGCATAAAACACATACGGATATGTGCCCATTCGTGTTTTTGCCACTGAACGTGGCACGTATCAGCGCCAGGTTGCGGGTTTTCTTCTAAACCCCCTATCCAGCCTACGCCTTGCCCATCATTTTATGGTACGTAATTCTGAAGCAGTGGCCTAATCGTTGAAGTCTGATAACTACAGCAATCATAGTTTTTTCTGTGTAGACGACCAGGACCTCTTCTACTCCCTTCCCCATGATACTTTGCTCACCACAGTTCAATCGTGTATTGTGAATAACGAAGAACTATCTTTCAAAACGATAGTAGCGAGCCCATAGAATCCTTCCTGGAGCTTTTGAAGTTTTATTTAAATTCTATGTACATTGGATGGAGTAATCGCTTTTACATACGAAATTCGGGGTATGCATTGGGTCGTGTGTAGCTCCTCTCCTGAGTGATAGTTTTTGTCCAGGTAGATCAGGCTATCGAAAACTCTCTTAGAACCCTTCCCGCAAAAAAAGTTTTCCGCCTTCGATGATTTCCTCATCGTGTACTCTAAAAACAGAATACAAATTTATAAAATAGATTTTGGATGCTTATGACTAATGCGGGTGTGGTCTTAAATTCACTTTTGGTAAACTCCAGGATGCATCCTTACAGTTTTTAAATACTGTAAACTATTCATTTTTTTTTGCGGGCTCAATATTTTGCTATTTAGGTCAAAGCTGAAGTATTGAAATTATACGCGGGTTCTGATTTTCGCGACGTGGTGGGATTTCAATATAGATTCCAATGTGCTTACATTTTACCGGCATTGTTCGCGGGACCTATTTTTCGTGAATATTTTGGCAATTCGCGAAACTCGTGAAAATTAGGTCCTCGCGAAAATTAAGTCGTGTACAGTATCTCGTTGTCTCTTCATGAACATCACCTGTGCTGGTCTTTCTCTCTGCGCTAAAAGAAGGTATCCTGCACTAGACGTCATTACTTTCCAAAGTTGTAAAGAGGGGTATAGCTTTGCCCATCCTAGGGTCGGCGCTAGTGAAGTCATGTTTTCACAAAGTAAAAAACAGTTTTAAAGCTCAATTTGAACGCCTGAAATCTTGTTGAATGGAATTGAATGGACGAGAGAAAAACAGGCCCAAAGTTCGGAGGGGTCGTATGGTGGTGGTACTATACATCCACGAAATGTCACAGAATCTGAAAAACGTGGTGAATTGTTATGAAGTTTCAAGTTCTAATGGTGATTTCAGCCCCTCAGAAGATGGCCAAGATTTGCTCTCACGTCCGCTCTAGAAAAAAAAAAAAAGAGTAGCGCTCAAAATTTGGGTGCACGAAGCGACATCGGCGACAATTTGTTCCATGCACAGAAGGTGTTATGTATAAATTACCCCTTAAGTGTGTTAGAAGTCATGTAGGAGAGACAGGTCGGTGTGTCAACGACCGCCTCCGAGAACACTGCTATTCCCTTCATGCCACCGTTGGAGGACACCTTCCACTGCAGTGTCGGGCCGGCCGATACACACCAAAGTTTTAACAAACAACAATTTTAGGAAAATTTCCAGATCTAACCACGAGGAAAATCCTAGCAGCCAAATTAAGGGAGTGTTTTTTTTTAGCAAGCCATCAATAACGCCGTATGAGTTGGAAGTGCTCCTCATAGCCAGTGCTTTTGACGACTTAATGTCACCTGACCCGTGATCTGTCCTGCACGTGTGCACTTATAGTTTTTTAGATCTCTTAGTTTTTTAAAATTATTTTTAAAATATTCTGGATGTGAATGTATTGTGCATCGTCCTTTTCTTTTTTTTTATGTTTCAACGTCGTTTTTCTTTTCCTCTCATAAATATCAGTTGCGAGTCAGCGCTTGTGTGTTCTATCTGTCTCTCTCCTGTTGTCCTGTCCTTTGTGTGCTGTTTAGCATTATGTCGTCGATACCAAAGGAAAATTCGTCGGCGCCGCTGCTTTGTTCATTAAGTTGCGTCACAAACTCGAGACTGCCTGAGCTTCCATCGTGGTGATTTCTCAGGGAATGTTTGTCGGTATCCATCTTTGTGGGCGCTAGTTTCTGTATGATAACGCGATAATTCGCCTGTAGTTACGCCAATGACTGTTCAGCATTTTCGCGCTTGGTCAAGCCGAGCGTGTAAACGAAGTGCCAGTCGATAGCAGGAAGAGGTTTGTCGGTGCCATTTCTTTATTTGTTAAGTTGCGTCGTAAACTGGTGGTGGTGTAACCTTCCCTCGAGATGTTTTTTATGGGAAGTGTGAAATCTGCTGTGCTCACAACATTTGCGAGTCACGCCACCAACATACTGCCTCATCGGACTCCGTCTACTCCTCTGCTGCCGTGAATAAATGAAGGATGCCTACTGAAACGATGCCGTCAAATACGTATTTATTCGTCTGTAAAATGTGGTGTTCATGCCAAGTCTCATAGTTTGGAATCATTTGCTGTGTTGGTAAATCAGGTAAGCAATGATTGCCACGTCCTAACTTTGTAGCACATTGAGGATTCGTGGGGCGAAGTTACAATCATGCCCTGCCGATACCCTTTTAGTTTCGGCAAAACAAATTAGAAACCTTTTCTCCCCTATCCTCCGCCTTGTGCGAAGTAGTGATGGCACTTTTGCCGCATCGCGACGATGTCATTTCTTCTGATCGGCAACGAGCTTTGCGCCTGGAACCGTTGGACGTTGTCTAGGTCGACACGTCGCGGAGCAGACGGGGAGCTATTTTTCTGACAGTGACTTCACTTGTAGCGGCCGCATTACACCCGTGTCTGCGTCTCTCTTCATTCGGTTTGTCGTCCTTTGCGTTGCTTTAATACTCAAGTGTGTACCAGCTCGCCCAAGCTTCAATTTTAACCGCGATGGACCTTCGCCAGCCTCCGACGCGCTACGTATCGTTTCTCTCCTTCGCCCGTATTCTGAATATGCTCATGTTTTCCGGGTGGCCGTCGGAACCGAAACGTTACATTTCTCTACGAATACGTGCGTCGCAAAACGTATTTTTTTCAGCTGTTCCGGTGCATGTACTTGTAAAACATGTCGGTTGGGACCGCGCTTAACTCTGTATACAGTCATACATAGAGGAGTAGTAACCATAGAAAGTATTTTATAGACTAAGTAGTTTCTGCTTACGTACACCTTTGAACTATTGTCACGAATGGAAAATGTGAAACGGATGTAAAACTGCAAAGAAATGATTAATAAGGTGGACTTGGGCCGACAACTAAAACAGAGGTACAGTGTTCTAGAGGGAGTGTAGTGGCAAATTCGGCGCGCCCTCCATGAGGCCTTCAAAGCGAATGCCGCGGTGTGGCGCTGGCGTAGTTTGCCCGAGCAGTAGCGCTGGCAAGGTGGAGCTTGGGCTACTTACTCTCCGTTCTATCTACAGATGTTTTTTACGACAGTGCACCCTTTTATACACAACTTTATTGGCTCTGTGGCTGTCAGGCTGATCGAAAGGGTGTTCCAAATGTTTGGAAGGTGTCATGCAGTGGCGATGTCTTTCATTGTGTTCAACACGACACAAGTGGCAAGCTCTGAAACACTACACGGCTATGCCGCTACAACAAAAATTAAACTATAGACGAATGCTCAGTCGGCTCAGTCTCCACTCGAGTGTAGCTCTAGAGATTCAGATAAGGTGCTAAGATTCAGAACTGGGCGTTGTATGAGTTATGAGCAATGTCCGAAAATGTTCAATAGAAAAATGGCCCGCTCCTAGACGCAGACGCTATTCACGCTCATTAATTTTTGAAGCTTATAATCCCAGTTATTCTATCGGATCCCAACGTCTAGCTTTCCATTCTGACGTAGGATGAGGGTTCGGTGATGGGTAGTTTATTATTGCGGCAAGAAAAACACGATTGGTATTTCGCTTCAGTTTACTTCTGCCCGATAAATGAAAGCTACTTATCCACCAAAATTATTTTAATGTCATGGTCTTTACTGGCGGACTGGCTTGCACGTTGTAGAGAGAATGTCAAGGTATGTCTGGTTACTTAATGCTCACTATTCGTATATGCTAAAGTTGCTTAACGTTTGTGTTCCCAGATTATTCATATTCCACTGATCTGTAGCCGCAACCCCCAATGAAAACGCTTCCTTTCTTGTTTTACCGTAGATAGCAAACAACAACGAATTTAATTACAAGCTTTCATATAATTGTACCACAACAGGACGGATGATAAAAATGCAGATAACTTAAATCTTGATTTAATTATTATTTATATCGCACCAATTTTGTCTATCACGATTTCCGTCGCTCTGATTTGGCTAGACGAATTAAATCAAACACTATTTTCAAAACAATACTGCAAACATTTTTTTTGTTAAAAATTTACCGTTTGCCTATCAGCGTCGTTCCCATGAGTATTTATTTTGTATTTGAAATAAAGAATGACAAGCGGTAAATGCGGAAATCAGGCAGGCATTAAAACATGCCTAGTGATAATAAAGTTCCTAATTTCTACCTGAAGAAATATACGTGACGTAAGTTTGATTCTAATAATGAAATATAATCTACTTGATTCAAAATTATCCTGATTATTTTTCGCCCTGACAACAGATGACATTTATTACAACTTGAAATTAATGCTGCTAAGAACACGACCAAATAAATGAGGGGGAAATGTTCCGAAAATTTTATTTTCCAATGGCTCAAGAAAATAGCTCATTTTACATGAAGATGATAGAGAGCCAGGAAAACCGAAAAACAAGGAAATATAAAAAAAAAAAAAAACCTAGCTAGGAAACATGGAAACGTTCCGTAGTTGCCGTGAGACGGGACGAGGAGATTTAAAGTCGTCAGACCAGTAGTGATTGATCACTACTGTTTCTAAAAAAAGAGATCTAAAGTTCGGCATTGACAATGTCTCAAAAAGGTCTGAATGAGAACAATCGAGGTTATACCACACGCTTTTCAAAATCCCCTTTAAGATAATTTCTATTTTCATTTGCCATAAATTCGAGCATGAACTGAAAACAGTTATACCATAGCGCAGGTGACTATAGGCTAACGAATAAGCAACGAGTTTGCGTAAGCCGAGGGGCATGAAAGTTTTGATGTTATAAAGCAGACAAGAAACGCTTCTGAACTTCGAACATATTTTCGTTAGATGAGAATTCCACAAAAGGTCGGAGTCGAAGTGTATACCAAGGTATTTTACAGAGTCGGAATACGGCACTTCAGTACAGTGGCACAAGCTACAGTTTGATGAGTGTAGTAAAAAAGCAATATTTAAGGAAACTACTTTCAAGGGATTGCGAAAGGAGACGAGTTGTGTTTTCGACACATTTATAGAAATTAAGTTACGAGAAAACCAGTCTATGACTTTGTTGGAGGATTGCTGGAGCATCTTAAGCGCTTCTGGGTAGGAAGTATGACGTGTTAATAAAAGGGTGTCATTAAAACATGCCTAGTGATAATAAAGTTCCTAATTTCTACCTGAAGAAATATACGTGACGTAAGTTTGATTTTAATAATGAAATATAACTACTTGATTCAAAATTATCCTGATTATTTTTCGCCCTGACAACAGATGACATTTATTACAACTTGAATTAATGCTGCTAAGAACACGACCAAATAAATGAGGGGGAAATGTTCCGAAAATTTTACTTTCCAATGGCTCAAGAAAATAGCTAATTTTACATGAAGATGATAGAGAGCCAGGAAAACCGAAAAACAAGGAAATATAAAAAAACCTAGCTAGGAAACATGGAAATGTTCCGTAGTTGCGCGTGAGCGGGACGAGGAGATTAAAGTCGTCAGACCAGTAGTGATTGATCACTACTGTTTCTAAAAAAAGAGATCTAAAGTTCGGCATTGACAATGTCTCAAAAAGTCTAAATGAGAACAATCGAGGTTATACCACACGCTTTTCAAAATCCCCTTTAAGATAATTTCTATTTTCATTTGCCATAAATTCGAGCATGACTGAAAACAGTTATACCATAGCGCAGGTGACTATAGGCTATCCTATAAAACCGATCGAAGTGAGAAAAAACGTCACGTCAGGCAAACACCATTACAATACAAAAAACAAACAAACACATACGCCCACACACTATAAAGATGTTCACACGGAAGCATTTGGGTAAATAATACAATTAGTTGCACAGCACGGAAGGGCACGGCCCAAATACAAAAGTAGCATGTGCTGAAGGTATTAAATGTAACATATATATGGTGCCCCAAGTGACCAGGCTAGATCTAAATGTATGGTAGAAATCAACGCCTGCACGTAACAGTCTAAACTTTTCATCAAAGGTGTATTTCGCAGGTCGGGTTCTTCTTGTTCAATTAGAAAGCGTAGCTCCCTTTTTGTAAAAAATAGGGCCATAAAATTTGCCAAGGTCAACGGCGCGCGGCGACGAAGAAGACCAAGTCGAGTTTGGGGCGCGTTTGGCGCGCGTATTGATAGATGGCGTCTGGAGCAGCGTCGAAAGGTGCAGCCGACCAGCGAAAGAAAGCAGACGACATAGCAGACCAAATCCGTTTCCAGAAAAAGTGCCGTCATTATGCAGACGCGTTTTTCTAACTTTAAGTTTTGCTTTTATTGTCTCCACTCATTTTTTAACCAAAGGTACCTTACAAAACGATTATGTTAATTTTTAATGACCACGGTGGTAGTGAACCGTCTCGATAAGGAAGCAGCGCCATCTATCAATACGAGCGTCAAACGCGCCCCGCCAGTCGATCAGGACTTGGTCGTCTGTGTCGCAGCCCGCCGTTGACCCTGGCACGTTTTTGGCCATATATTTTACAGTAAGAAAGCTACGCTTTCTAATTTTACAAAAAAAAAAAACAAGACAAAAAAACTGACATGTGAATTGCACCCTTGACGCAAAGTTTAGATTGCTACGACCAGGCGTCAAATTTTACGGTCCATTTTAGATCGAGCCTGGTGACTTGGGACACCCTATTAGCCCCGTGCGCGACCGAAAGCATCGCTGTGGTCGACCTTCCACGATTGGCCGAACGCTGACTATGACGTCGGAAAGGGGATTTATCATCGACGGAAATAAGAGCAATGAAAGAACTTTAATTTTGACGGTGTTGGCAGTGTTCCTTTGAGAGCGCAATGATTTCAAGCTTCCACCATGCTAATAACAAACACCATCGAACTTGTTGTTTGCAAGGTAATGACGTCACAAGGGGGAACCACAGGAGGGCGCCACCAAAACATCTCGCCGCTAATACTTCTGATGACAAAACTGGGCGAAAAAGCTATGGGGATCGACTGATCGAGCTCCAGGTATTTTGCCGCTTCATGCTTCAGTAGTCTGGCACGATTGAATGACGTAACAAAGAAACACAGCCTAGGTGCAACATAAAATATCACCACTTCAGCAGTTAGTGCTTTGGAGTGATCAGCACATCCAAGCTTTTGGACAAGGGACGTCCGCCAAGAGCATCCGATTGCTGCAGACTCGAGAGGGAGTGACCGATGCAGCCGTTTTCTCCTCCAAATGTCGACTGCAGCGCCACAGACGGCTGTCCGCTTTTTTTTGGCCCAGCGCCTCCCATTGACGTTGGCCTCGCTTTTGCCACTCTTTCCCCTTCTAGAACCCTGTAACAAGGGTGACTGAATCGAAGAAGCGAGCTGCCGCTGTCTTTATTGGCTATTCTACCAAAAAGAAGCGGAAAGGGAAGTGCCCCCTCTCTTCTGCCCCCGCGTGCCCTCTCCTCTATAGACTGGGCAATACCAAATATCCGGTTGTTGTGCAAACGCGGTTGAAAATCGCGTCATTTCGTCAATTCGCAACTTTCACGACCTATAGCGGGCGCACTGGCGCCTATCAAAATGGCTGTCATTTGGATGATCGATGTAGAACAGCAGTACAAGGCTGGGTCTGCGACGCGTATAAATAATTATAGTTTTTCTATATGAGAACAGTATTAGAGCCTTACTTAGTTTTTCTCAAGTCAGGAAGGTGTAGACCAGCACCTTTGTTGTGAAACCGATCCTCCAGGAGCTAGGGAGCGTAATTCTCACATCGTGGTACTACCATCGCTGAAAGTTGCGATTATTAGGCGCAAGTGCACGGATTTAGATGCGCAAGGTTATGTAAAATGTTATGCCCGATAAAGATACAACCGGGCACAATCCTGTTGTGACCTGGCGCGCCAAGAATTAAAAAAAAAAGTAAATACAACCTTGTAAACAGTGTGATTCGTCTCTTATAGACCTTTTCCGCTTACTCTCGCCCCTGACCGTCAAGTAGGCATATCCGGTATGGCGACGAAAAAGTATCAGAACGTTACAACCTGCAAATAGTAAAAAAATAGAGGGGAAGCAAAACGAGAATGTGTGACGGTTACGTTTATGTCCTAAATTTCTTCTATTGGCGTGGCGACGGCAAAACAATGTTTTCGCCCATACTGGAAGTGACGACAATTCAAGATGGCGGCGTCCTTGCGAAAAAGGTCTATATCCGGCGAAAAGAGAAAGCTGTTGCAGTTGCTTTTTACGAGATAGTGTTCGCACTGATTTAGGGTTCTAGCAACTATGTGTGAAAAAAAAGGACGTGCTTACCAAATATAGAAATGCGCGATTTTTTTAACGAACAACGAATCCGCAGACGTTTTATTGTCGGCTAGCCTTTTATATGAGGACCTTACAGGGCTTACGCTATCGCATATGTATGTGGTTCTTTATTTAAAACAAAAATACTTTTTTGTGATGTTTACGCGTAGGCGGTTCTTGGAAATCGATTAATGATTGTGCAGTTGACTTCAATGCACCACCGAAAACTCAATGACGGGGGTGTGCCGGCAGCGGGGTTTGTGCTAGCTTTTTTATTGAATTTCATAAAAAAAAGGCTTGAGGTAACCTTAGCACTTCTTATGAGTTGGGAATGCGAAAGCACGCACGCCGCTCTTCGCTCCCTTCTTTAATCTGAGGCGTACGACGCGCTGACCTCGGACGTGGAACGGTGGAGCTGCTGCCTCGCGGACACGCAGCGCCATCGGGTGAGCGATCGTTCAAACTTTTGTGTGCCTTGCGGCGCGAGGAAGGAACAGACAGTAACGTAGTTACCAGCAGAGCGAACCCCTTGTTTTATTCCATGCGCTGTATATATGGCCACACACCGTACAACCTATAAGAGGCGAGCGAACGCGGTGATCAGTGATAACACAATATTGTGATAACACAGTCAGGATGACTCCACACAAACTGACGCGCAGCGCCCAATGGGAGCCTCGTCGACGCGCACCAGCCAATGGGACCGAAGTGTAAAAGGTGCCGTTGGCTAGCTTTGCACGTGGTTTCTTTAAGGTGCCGTTTCGCATGGTTTCAAAGCTGGTGACGTCGGCTCGCTTCATGAGACAGTTAATGCTATCGCATTACACAGAAGTAAAGCAGTTAACCTCGACATGGCGGCGCTTTCTTGGCTAGAAAAAATTATATTACATATGGTTATGAACACGCAAAGAAAACCGGTCTTAAACTGTTCTGGGATGATAAGTAAAATCAACCAAAACTTGATTTTTCAAACTTCTATCTACAAAAAGTGTAGAGTTCGGGCAGAATCTGTCCTTCAAAGGGCATAGTCGCGTGAGCACTAGAAGACATCTAAAAACTGTGCCTACTAGGCCTACCTAGCCTTTAAAATGAGCGTAACTTTATGAAGACTTCGTATGCATCGCACTTTACGCTCTCAAAACGTAAAAAAACGTGTTTTCTTTTGTGATTATAAGATTAAGAAACCTCATTGTATCAATAATTGTTGCGTTTTATGGATGTTTCATGGACGCATAGACATTTCATGGACAAACGCAGAATGCAAACAAATTGTTAAACAACTCGACCCAGTGCAGGTGTTCAAAAACCACATTTGTCTCAGTGTCCACAGTGAAGTCAATTGCATTCTACCAGAACGGCAACGAAGCAAGAGAAAAAGTGCTTGAGGCCCTTGGCGTAATACCAGGCGTGTTCTGTTGTGACGTGACCCTGATCTGAATCAACGACACCCGAATCGCAAAAGCAGACTTTCAGTCTTCTGCGGAAAGCAAGACAAGAAAAAGTAAGGCGAGCACCAGGACAGGCTTCCTAAGGCATGCCTTAGGAAGCCTGTCCTGGTGCTCGCCTTACGTTTTCTTGTCTTGCTTCATTCTTGTCTTGCTTCATTCTCTTTGCACTTCAGTGCAAAGAGAATGACGCTCAAGACAATGCACCAGGCGCGTTTTAGGATTGTGGATGAGCAGTGTTGTGCCCGTTACCGAAAATAAGTAACAAAATAACGTTACTCGTTGGCTTGGAAAAAAGCTAACACGTTACAAAGCTCCGTTACCATTATGCAAATGTAACAAAATACCGGTGTCGTTACTTGCCATGCCTAACGTACGTTACTTTTACGTTAGTTTTTCTTTACTTTTTGTTTCACTGTTAGTATATGACAACTGTTAGTAAATGAATTTTAATATATAACTGTAGCGTCTCAAGCACAAACGTCTCCATGAGATTGTCGTACCGTTCTTGAGAAAGGGGAACTTGGTGCGTACTGTCAATCTTTATCTGCTTCAGCAAGGGCGCGTCGGGAAAGTGGGTTGTAGTCCCGGTTTTTCGTTTCTTTGAAATCACCGCGAACTCTGATAGCTTCTGCGAATAGAGGGATTGGAAGAAAAGAAAACAAATTAAGACTGATTCGAAGCACCGCCGTTAATTTCCAGTTATAAGAGCAACCGAACTTCCATTTGCGATTTCTCGAAAAATGCTTTTTATATGTAAGGGACACTATCTCCAAAAGTAGGGAAGCTATCAAAGAATTTTTTTTTTATCAGGTATTAACAGATGCCTAATTTATTGACTGAAACTTATAAATTGTATCTCGTTGAAAATTGTTCATTTAAGAGTATATTTCATATCACAAGAATCATAAAAACTGGACTAGACCACAGATGCAGAAAAATTTATTTAAAAAATAACCCGTGCACTTTTCAATTTGGTTGTCCAGAAGAATTAACCCAGGGAATAACTGGGAAAGATTTCATGGTTGTACTTAAATTTTACAATAATAAAAAATCCTTAACCAAAGTAAAGAAAAATATATTCTTTAATATTGGGAAGATGCTTCAGTAGTCCTGAATGAACCTTGATAAGCAGCAAGCAGAAACAAAAAAGAAACGACGTGGAAAGTTTCAAGTTTCTCGTATAAAGCGAAGCTGAGATAATGTCAAAACAAGTTGATTCATATATCAACAGTCCCCCCCCCCCCCCCCCCCTTCTCCTTAATGTTTCTGACCCCGTACTGAGACAAAATTATATTTGAATGGCGTTTGACACAAACCAAGCAAGGCTTTTTTGAAGTCAGAACTGTAGAATCCTGATTACATTTTTTGCTGACGCAATAGACGCAATGGTTGAGGGTAATAGTGTCAGTGAACGCCATTGCTATTAAATTAACCGAACGAAGGTACGCTAGCTGATTGTTCACTGAAATAAGACAACAGAGCAACGTGTACTGTTCCTGAAGTCGCCATAAATGTTCTAGAGACGCGAACCACGGGTACTTCCCGAACATGAAAAATGGCGGGTTTATCATCTGCTGTAGGGATTGGGCGCATGCCCTCTTTCTATTTTACCCCTCCCAATTCGTCGAAATGCCACGATGTAACCAAATGGACCCGCCCTGAGAGCACTCAGTAGAATAGACCATACGCCCGTTACATCCAGCAATGTTCCGAACCAGAATACTCAATGAGAGTCGAGAAGGTGCCGGAACTTTCACGAAAAGCAAGGAACATGGAAAAAGAAAGAACCGAGCAGAGCGGGGTTCGAACCCAGTTCCTCAGTGTTGTAGCCCTTACAAAAACAGGTCTCAACGTTCTTTTTAATTTCTTTAGACTTCTTATTGACTTTCCGGGATCCTACTGAATTTCTTTATAAACGCACTTTCTTTGAAATGGCAAAATTTGGAGGTCTGTATCTCATGAAATAATTTAATCATTATTATAAAATTTGCAGATACTATTCTACTAATATATGGCTATTATTTGAAAAATAAATAAGGTATCTCAGTGATAAAATAGTTAGGATATATTAGGCAAACATGGGAAAAAACTAAACAAAGACAAATTTCGATGCGAATAAAAAAAAACACCACCTTTGATTTTTTTTAAATTTGGGTACCCTGTTATACTCTATTTTGGCATTCATTTCTATTAAAAACATGTTGCATTATTTTATTGAGA